>JAHPZR010039069.1:0-2500 GCA_019787425.1 Platygyra sinensis | reverse complement strand
CAAACCCCTCTCCGAGAAACGGTGGGAAGGACTGTGAAGGAGCTCACGAGGAGATTGAAGGTTGCAAGCTGATTGACTGTCGTAAGTGAAAATAAAGTTTGTCATTTAATGCATTTTTTATTATTCCTGCTCTTTGTTGGCTTACCTTGAAGAGCTCACCATGTGATGACCTCAAACATAATGTACCAACTCTTGACCAGCAGGCGGAAAGCGAGAGAACCTGGAACGTTTCCATTTAAAGTCCGAAACTAGCAGACTTCCGGTTAAATTTTGAGTTCTTAGTTGTCATACTTCGTGCATTTCTTAGTTTTTGTTTTGTTTGAGAACATATATCAAATACTCGAGAAAGTGATCGAATTTTGTCAGAAATACTCCGCTGCCCTCGTATTTTTAATTCTCTCATCGCCGGGTGTTTTGATATCCCTATGAAATACAGTCTCTCGCGTTTTATGTGTTAAAAAAATCAGCAAGAATACGAAAAAGACAATGCCATTCACCCTTATCACCTTATGTCTACAAAATCTAAAAAAAAAAGAATTAGATCGATCATTAAGACCAGCTCCTGGTTTCAAATTGAGAGGGGCTAAGGTTGCAGTTTGCAAAATTCCTCAGCTCCCTTTCCGAAAACAAATTTTTAAAAAGACGTCCAATAAATGCGCATTTTAAACGTTAATTATGCAGAGTGCATACATCACAGAAATGGTTTTCAGAATTCAACGGCCTTGGGTTACAAATAATGGTCTAAAAAGTGGACGAAAACCAGAAAACCATAGAATTATGAAACGCGATAAAAGCATGAGAGATTACAATGTACAGGTTAAAAATAGAAGAAAGCAAATATTAAAAAAAGGAAGCTCTGCAAACTTCATCTTGCAACGGCCCCAAAACATTTCAATAATACAAAGCTTTCCCCGCTGTATGTAGACCCTCTGACGTAACATTTGAATGCTTTCATTCATTAAGCTATTGACGGTGGCTTCACTCCATGGGAACCAGTCCCGGAATGCAACAAGACATGTGGTGGCGGTACACAAAAGTTTGTTCGACACTGTACCAGTCCCCCTCCTCAGTTCGGAGGAGAAGACTGCATTGGACCGAGAGAGAAAGTTGGGCCTTGTAACGATTTTAAATGTGAGTAGAGTGGCCTGCAATGTTCATGATCTGATTTTGTGACCGACTTAACCTTTTTTCAAGACAGTGTGGTCATTCTACAGACACAGACGTCATTTTTTCAAGGTCCGTTTTATCATTCCATACCTATACTCATTTTCAGGTCCCATTCCATGTGTCAAGGCCGTAGATCTTGGAGTGATCCTGGACGCCACGGAAAGCGTTGGAAAGTTCAATTTCAACATTTCCAAGAAGTTCGCGTTAGCCCTTGTGAACTCGATGAAAATCGCGCCCGGTGCGTCCCACCTGGCGCTCATGGTGTACAATATTTACCCGACTATGCTAGTGAGTTTTAATGAGGCGGACAAGCAGAATCCGTCTGTTATCAAAGGCATTTTACAAGGAACCGAGAAGCTAAAAGGAAGAACCTTTACTGACAGAGCGATTAAGTTGGCTGGTGACAAAATGTTTACTGTGGAGGGAGGCGAACGACCTGATAAACAAGACGTTCTTGTAATACTTACAGATGGACGAACCAATAAAGACAGTCTGCCATACGAAAATGTCAACCAGCCTCTCAGGGTATGTATATTCATTTTCACGGATTAGTTTAAGTGCGAGTATATTAAAGGATCCCTCCCAAACACAGTTCCGCGCCTTTTTGGTTGCGTTCATTTCGGCCCTGGGCCTGACGCGTGCGGAAAGTCCAAAAGATAGAAGACGATTGTCGGTGAAAATGAAGGAAATATAAGCGATATAGGCGTGGACGTAGATGTTGAAGAAAAGGTATGCAGTGTACCTTCTGTAGGTGAGTGAAAGGGGCGATTATTATCACTTTGTTCAACATCGTTGCGCAATTTGCAGGCTAAAATGGAGAATTTTGCGGGCTAATTTTTCAGTTTAGCCCGTTGAAAACTGCGAGGTTAACAGTTTAACCAGCAATTGTGCTATTAATTTCAACGCTTACAAATATCTCTTATCGAATTTTTCTTTCTTGTCTTTTACAATTTTTGAAAACTCAAATGGCAAGATTTTGCAATTTCTACCCAGCTTTGTGTCATGTAGTATGTGTTTTCCCTCGCGTGATTGTTTAGACTGTTTTCTTGTCATTTTTTTTCAGTTTATTTTCTCAATGCCCTTCAAAGTGATCAAGTGATCACATGCAAGTGATATTAAGTTATACAGTTTATGTTCGCGGGCATAAATATGTTTTGGGCCCTTCTCAGAGTTCATTTTAGCCCTCGTCTAGCTGTCTCAGACAGGCACAAAACATATTTACGTCCGCGAACATAAAATCTATTTTTTATCATCGTCTGAGGACGGGACATCATTCAAAATTTCTTCTGTTAATCAGGAAGTAATTTCCTTCATTCCTTTTCAGACATATAGT
>JAHPZR010039068.1:0-29033 GCA_019787425.1 Platygyra sinensis | reverse complement strand
TTTTTTCCGGTTGCCGTCTGCGTCTCAAAAACGCGCGTGCTTAAACTCCGTGTTTAAACGACGCGGGGCCGAACTATTGGCGAATGCGCGGGGACAGTGGGGCAAAAATGGCACGTAGCACAACAGGCGAGAAGGATTTCTCTCAAGATGAGTTTTTGTGAAGTGCACGAGGGAACAGACGCGAAAATATACGAATACATACAATAGGAATATCAAAACGTAGGTCGGGGCTGTGGTTTGAGCTTTCATTATAGAAGTCCTGCGCGCGGTGAGTGACGGGAAAAGTCAAATTATCCGCGCCTGCACTCACATCGTACACAGGATTCTACCGACACAAAAACTCATCTTGAGAGAAATCCTTCAGTTTAAAAGTAAGTGTACAGTTACAAACAAGTTACAAACAAGTACAAGCACGTAAAAGAAATAAAAGTTCACGTGTTTATTTATAAATTCAACATATCGAGATTCACAGTATAATTATTATCTTCTTTTGGTTTACTGTGCTAAAAGGAGTATTTAGGTCTTTTCTCATTACATTTTTCTATTCATTCCATAAAAAAAACATTTCCTTGTGTTTGCCAGTCTATCAGCAAAATTACTCGTTCTGCTATTTTCAGTTGAAAAGACTTTTTCAGGTTGCTCTATGCTCCACTGCGAATTTTTAATTTATTTACATAATTATGTACATCTCAAATAAATTATGCAGCCGTTATACATTCAAAGTGTGGGGTGCCACGCATCCCCCATTGTTAAATATTTCAGCAGCAATTTTCTTCAATTCTTCATCTCCATTATTTGTGGAACCTGATGGATAAGAAGGAAGAGTCTGGTTTTTGTCAATGTAATTTTCAAATGCACGGCCTCCGCTCTTCTAAATTCCATATTTCCCTTCAAAACACATTTTCAGTGGAAAGGTAGAGACTGGGCATGCGTAGATAACCCGAGTTAAGGCGTCGTCAAGGCGTTGGATTGGGTTGGTGTTTTCAGTATCAATATACATTTCATGCGAGTACATGATTGCAAGAGCAACACCAAACTAATGTGATCAAAACCTCCGGTATATGGCAAGCCGATTGTAGCAATATTCAATAAACCGATATTTCAATTCAAATAGTCTATTTTAGTTCAATTCAACGCATAAATTTTGGTTCAATAAGGGTTTTTTTTTGTTCAACTTCCGATTTTGCATTCAACGCTTTTTGCATTCAGTACACTTTGGTATCCTTCAATGCCATTGCTTCGGTTCAACCTTTTTTTTTAATTCAACAGCACATTTTGCGTTCAACACTTTTTATTTCGTTCAAAGCGATTTATTTTCGTTCAAAGATTTATTGCACAGCGGTTGACCGAAACAAATTCGTCCCCAGTCTTCATAGAATCATAGTCCGCCATTTTCCCGCAATTTTGTAAAACAACGAGCAGTTGTCAGCACAAATTCTGGTATGGATCTGTACAGCGCCGCAAATGATCCCCGACCGCAAATGATCCCCAGACCGGAAATGATCCCCAAATTGGACCGCAAATGATCCCCGATGTGGACCGCAAATGATCCCGTCGGAAAACTAGGAATGGCATGGAATTTGTTCCTCGGGTTGTGGATTCAGTTTTTAACATAAACAGAAGCAAGTCATAACTGACCATATTCTATATGGATATACTGAATTCCTATGATAAAGAGTTCTTCGGATAATTGCCGAAAAAGCTTTAACGGAATGCCTTGTAATCGGATTTTGTTTGTATAATAAGAAACCTTCAGATTTTATACAAGCATTAACATTTCATGAAAATTTAACCGATGCGAAAATTGCGAACAAATTAATAATATCAGTTCAGTCACTCGACATCCTGCATCTCAATTAACACAACTAAGTTGTGTCCTATTTCCTGACCTGCACGTTTAGTCAAATCTTGGATGCTACAGACTTTTCATGTGCGGTTTCCGGTTTTGGTCAATCACGCGAATTAAAATACTTTTGTCATCGATGTTGAAAGTCAGTAGCAAGAAATTCTAACGGACTATAGTTCGTGGTTGTAGTGGTGTAACCTATCCGGCCGTTTCTCATGAAGGAAGGCTTCTTTAATCTGAGAATCTTACTCGAAACTAGCTTACGGCTGCCATTTTACTTCTAGTTTGTAATAATATGCGGTTTTCGCATTTTTCCCACGGGTAATGAAGGTAAGTGTTAAGTCGCTCTACATGCTATGTAAGTTGACCAATAAGTGCTCCTGGCCAGAATTTCTTGCTGCAAGTTGCAGATGCGAACTAAAAGTCAAACTGGCTTGTAGAGTTGGGAAGCAGAATTTCTAGCTCATTCGCTCGTGCTAAAAAGACATAAACATATCGCGAAAGCTGTTACTGTTGGTATTAACACTTGCTTTAGTATTTGTTTCTCGCGCTTTTGGGGTCTTATAATGATGAGGATTTGAAATCAGATTATTTAACATGGAAATGGCATTAAAATTAATCCACTCAAGATTTTTTCGTCTTAGTTTTGGTAGCATTAAGCTATTATTGTTGTAGATCGAGCTTGTTGAGAAATGGTATTGCTGTCTACGAGCTTTGAATTTTTTCTGTTATAATTCAAAAAAATTGTCAAGAGAAAATAAGATGAATTTGTCATGAAAATTATAATTTAATTATAGTTTACGTCAACAGAATATCTTTTCTTCATGTTTATCTCATTCATCGTTTGGTTGATGAAATTAAATAAATATAGAAATAAAATTTAAAAAATAGGAAAAATCCCGGAAACTAAACTCCATGCCATCAGTCCGGGATCGTTATCATTTTTGATAACCTCACCAAAACAAACCATAAACCAATCGTTGCACAGGATTTCGTTCACGTGACGTTATTTGGTAGCAACAGTGTATAATTCAATATGCCGGTCGACGAGGCGCTGCGATGAAAGGGGCTACTCACAACATCACAATGCAGCGTCATTGAATTAAATTTAGGTTTGCTTCATAATAGGTTATGGGATTATGGAATAAAAACAGAAATGTATGGAAGAAAACTGTCTTCGTCCAAAGTTACTGCGAATTTAATTTCCACACCGTGTGATGTTTGTTCCGCGAGTAAAATGACACAGCGAAGGTAGACAACAAATATTCTGTTCACAAAAGCGTTGTTTATTGACACTAATATGATAATAACTTCCATTTTCCCTCAGGCTTCATTTTCTTGGTAGCGGGCGAAGCTGCTTGTTCAAGAGTCTGTAGTAAATATAAACGAAAAAGTAACAGTAAATACATCTTGAAGAGCTGCAACTTAATTTCGTTTAGTTTGCGAGATAACAAACAGTATAACTTGTAACAGTTAATTCAACAGCCAGGCTCGGCGTAGTAACACGTAAAATGCAAGTAGCTAACATGTTCACGGAATATTTGTTCCTCCAGAGCTAACATTTAGAGAGCTTAAAACATATCTGGCAATACAAACGAGCCGAGAGAGAAGAAACCTGGCAAAAGACAGAGGTGTCAAACTCTACAAATTTCACGCTGATTACAGCGGAAGCCAACCTGACATATGACCTATGTCCTTCCAAAACCACAGGATTTTTGCTTAGCGAAATATTCAAAGATCCCCAGATCCCCTTGCAGAAGTCCTTTTTGAATCGAAGACGCAGTCTCGCCACAAAATCGACATAAATTTGCTGTTTTGATTCTATGGGTACCAGCATCCGCCATCTCAATGCCTAGGAACACATCAATTACAGATGTAGATATGGCCGCCGTTACGAACAGCACATCGCAAATCAAAACAACCCCGTGCACTTTTTTCACAGATCTTGCACAACACTAAAAACAGATTAAATCCCAAGTATATAGCGTGAAGATTAACGACATATTTTTTGTGATTGTCGCAAAATCTGCAAGCAACTTAAATCTAATGACAAAATGAAAAACATACCTGATCTGTATGCAAAATTGCAAGCGCTGTTTCACTTTACGAGTAGCATTTTACATCGTTTACGCTGGTCTTCAGCCGCCATCTTCAAAACACGCGAGGCTCTTCCTTTCTTGGTACTTATCGAATAGAGTTATGGGTAAAACACCCGAGCACAATCGAACAAACAACGAGCAAAGCGAAGTGAATACGAAAATTTCCAATTTTTGAAATGGCCGCCATTATATGACGTCACATGGTTATCAAAAATGATAACGATCCCGGACTGGCCATTCCCATTTTCGGCGGGGATCATTTGCGGTCCACATTGGGGATCATTTGCGGTTCGGGATCATTTGCTGTCCAATTTGGGGATCATTTCAGGTCTGGGGATCATTTGCGGCGCTGTACAGATCCATACCAGAATTTGTGCTGACAACTGCTCACTATGAAGGCCAGTGAGAATTCTATGAAGACTGGGGACGAATTTGTTTCGGTCAACCGCATTGCAATAAATCTTTGAACGAAAATAAATCGCTTTGAACGAAATAAAAAGTGTTGAACGCAAAATGTGCTGTTGAATTAAAAAACAAGGTTGAACCGAAGCAATGGCATTGAAGGATACCAAAGTGTACTGAATGCAAAAAGCGTTGAATGCAAAATCGGAAGTTGAACAAAAAAAAATCCTTATTGAACCAAAATTTATGCGTTGAATTGAACTAAAATAGACTCTTTGAATTGAAATATCCGTTTATTGAGTATTGAACCAAAATTTATGCGTTGAATTGAACTAAAATAGACTATTTGAATTGAAATATCGGTTTATTGAATATTGCTACAATCGGCTTGCCATACCGGTAACCTTCGGCAATCTTCGGTACACTGTCGGAAATATTCACCAACCTCTAAACAGTGTTTTCATTGTTGGTGGAGTGGACAAGCATTCCGGGCCAGAAAATTGTGAAATGTACAATGAAACAACAAATGAATGGCAATTTATAGCAAAGCTAAGGAAGACCCCCTTTGACAATTACAACCCAACTGTGTTGGGTGTCGATAACAAGCTCTATTCAATAATTTGTTGCATCTGCACCTGGAACCGGAAAGACAGAATTGATTGCTATGATCCTGTTACGAATGAATGGATTGAGAAAAGTCAAATACCTCTGGAGAAGTTGTTTTCTAAGGTAATGATTGATGGTGCATCTTACTTGAATGTCACTTTCTGCTGTCCTATGAGAGTTTTCAAGCACTCAAAGTTTCTCAAACATGCCGCATTTCCTGATGACTGTTCTAAAGTCAGCAAACAAAAATGTGCTATGATGTGAGCTAACAACTCCAGAGAAGTTGTTCTGATTTGATTTGTTGTGGATACTGCCTTGAAGAGGCGAAGCCACTTAGCCCATGTTTTCACAAGGGATGTTTACCTTGGTTTTGTTTTTACTTTACTTATTCAGAAGTGAAGTTTTTAGTCGTATAAGCACAGTATCAAACCTCGGTAAATGGCGGCAAAATCAAAAGTAAGCCAACCTAGATTTGTCGACAGTTTAACGGCTCATCAGGCATCGTTTAGCTCAGTAACTGACGGTAACCGAGGAAAAGCAGATGTCACGACATCTTGGCAGCAAGTAACCATGCGTTCAGCGCGTAAAAAAGAAAAAAAAATAGACAAAGATTCCTCCTGTTATAAAGTAGGCTTCAAGTCAATGGGCAAAAAGGCTAAATAAACTCAATGTTTACGCAAAGAAATCCTGGACTACAGTTTCTCTTTCATCATCAAGTACCATAAGTGTCTCCTTTCTGTTAGAAGTTCAGTAGCTTGGGAGCATTGTACAGGCAGGTGCAACAGATGCAGATTTCGTTTCAGGTGTTTTGCAGGAAGAGGCTCGGCAAGATATCAAAATTTTCTTGCCACTATTCTTCTACAGTGCTTTACATTTAAAGAAGGTTTGGCTTGACATCACGGCTTGCAAATTGACAACAACCTGCGTTTGGCATTGTAGTAAAGTCAGAAATTTTATAATTTTCCAGTAGTTTCTGTAAAACATTACAGCAGTTGATTTTCGAGAAAACCTCAAACCATCTGTTGTATGCGGCCTGCTTTAGTTTTATGTAAACAGCGTCTCTAATAACTGCGACTTTGTTACAAAACCTTGGTAAGCAGTAACCGTAGTAAACCTCTCTCGTGAAAACATGGCATTAGTCACTGGGTTGTAAGACTGTCTGTAGCAAATTGGCTTGCAAAGCATGCATGCAAATAGGCCCCAAGTTGTGCGCTCTGTTTCCACATGCACTCGCAGAGTGACTATTTTTTTCTGTTTGCTTATGCAAGATTGAAATTCAGTGAACTTGTCATTGGTGACATTGCCATTTCTCAGGAAGACTAATAGTTTTACACATCAGAGAAGTAGTCTATTACATTATGTGTAAATTGATTCTACTTCATTAAGCAACATTACATGTGTCAACAAAAGTTCCATTCAAAGTGTTTTTGTGCCACTGGTCAGCACCGGCTATGGATGTGGGCTGACAGTGGCATGAAATATTTTTGTTACTATTCTGGGTCAGGACTTATTACAGATGACGTGAAGAATTCACAAACACAAACATTGACAATTATTAGTGTTATTGCTCTTCCCTTTTTAGTCCTGTTACTCAATCCCTTCTGGGTATATTCTATGATTCGAAAATTCATCCCTTTGTAGTATCAGTCAGGGACATCACAACCTTGTGTATTGTGGTCCTTTATATTGTGCCATAGGCCTGAGGAGGTTGGTGGGGGAGGTACTTGGGGTAATTTTTGCAAGGTATGTGCTGCCGGCCTCTCAGAGCCTCTGCTCTATTATTTTGTGGCCAGTTATAGACCCCATCTTGGTCACTCTTGGGAAAATGTAATTTAATTTTGTGGTTTCAAGAATGTAATGTAGAGCGAACTGATTGTTAAATTTAATAAACAACAATCTGAACTCTTTAACCAAGATCATTTTGAATCCTTATTGACTAGAATTTCATACCTCAAAAATCTGAAAATGTGCGACCCCCTTCTAATGACTCTATTGAAAATGCAACCCCATTAGCCTCTAATAATAAAGTACCCTTTCTCCCACCTGGGGGTCACAGGATACACCAGGTACAGGGCGCTGCCCCGCCGAATATCACTTTCATCCCTCTGTGCTCACCCCTCTTTACAACTTTCCCTCATTCTCTCTCAGTGAAATGAGAAACGCCTTGCACAATATTGTAGCTGCAGTCAGCTAGGCTTTATTGATTGAGCTAGCATAATGTTTAGCATAATTTTTATTATTATTTTTTAAAAAATTTGAGAAAACTAGCATGATTTCTAGTACCACTAGCACAGTTAGCTTTTTAATTATCGGAGCAGTTTGGGTTTTGACATGCACGTTGTTTCCTGAATCCCAATTATAGGCGGACATTGTTCGATGTTTTAACAGAGTTTGCAGTTTACCGAGCCCGGAAATGGGGGCCTGGAACTAGGGTGTACGTGAACCAGAAATTCCATGGCAAACCATGTCGGTCCCAATACCTCTCATAGGCAAGGCTACAAAATGGCGTCAGCTATGGCAGTTGATTCTGGCGAAACCTTTCAGCGCTCTCAGAGAAATGACGGACCAGAACCAGCCACAATTCAGTGCCAGAGACCGTTCCCTACAGTCAACAAAGGAAAAGGACAGGCTTCTGATTAAAGAAAATGTATTTTTGTACTTCCTTGCTATGGTTTTTAAAGAGCGCAATTTTCAAAAATTAATATAATTTGGAAAAACGAGCATAATTTAACATGATTTGGCCAACAAAGCAACAGTGCTACTTGCATAATATCCTGCTTTCACTAACGCAATCTACAAAAGCCTATCAGTCTGCATTACCATGCACGATTTAGGGAAAGGAATTTTCAGGACATTTGTGTGACAGTGTTACACTGTTACACAGTAGTTTTCATCTGTGCGCGAAACCAACGAACATCCTGCGCATGCGCAGACCTTTTTTTTCTCAAACCTTTACACAGTATTACACGCTGTTACACAGTGTTACACGCTGTTACACAGTGTTACACGCTGTTACACAGTGTTACACGCTGTTACACAGTGTTACACGCTGTTACACAGTGTTACACGCTGTTACACAATCTTACACGCTGTTACATAGTGTTACGAAGTGTTACACAGTGTTACACGGTGTTACATGCTGTTACACAGTGTTACACGGTGTTACACGCTGTTACACAGTGTTACACGGTGTTACACGCTGTTATACAGTGTTACATAGTGTTACACGGTGTTACACAGGTTTACAAAGTGTTACACGGTGTTACACGCTGTTACACAGTGTTACAAAATGTTACACCATGTTACAAGCTGTTACACGGTGTCACACGGTGTTACACCATGTTACGCGGTGTTACACCGTGTTACAGTGTTACACAGTGTTACACGGTGTTACACAGTGTTACACGGTGCTACACGCTGTTACACAGTGTTACACGCTGTTACACAGTGTTACAGTGTTACACAGTGTTACACGGTGTTACACAGTGTTACACGGTGCTACACACTGTTACACAGTGTTACACGCTGTTACACAGTGTTACAGGCTGTTACACCGTGTCACACGGTGTTACACCATGTTACGCGGTGTTACACCGTGCTACAGTGTTACACAGTGTTACACGGTGTTACACAGTGTTACACGGTGCTACACGCTGTTACACAGTGTTACACGCTGTTACACGGTGTTACAGGCTGTTACACCGTGTTACAAGCTGTCACATGGTGTTACACAGTGTAACAAAATGTTACACCATGTTAAAAGCTGTCACACGGTGTCACACGGTGTTACACCATGTTACGCGGTGTTACACCGTGTTACAGGCTGTTAAACGCTGTTACATGGTGTTACACAATGTTTTACGCTGTTACACAGTGTTACACGGTGCTACAAGCTGTTACACCATGTTACACGGTGTTACAAGCTGTTACACAGTGTTACACGGTGTTACAAGCTGCTACAAGCTGTTACATGGTGTAACAAGCTGTTACACTATATTACACGGTGTTACAAGCTGTTACACGGTGTTACACGGTCAGTTACAAGCTGTTACACGGTGTTAAACCATGTTACACGGTGTTACACCGTGTTAAACGCTGTTACATGCTGTTACACAATGTTTCACGCTGTTACACAGTTACACGCTCTTACACAGTGTTACACGGTGTTACAAACTGTTACACCGTGTTACAAGTTGTTACACGGTGTTACATGGTGTTACAAGCTGTTACAGGGTGTTACAAGCTGTTACATGGTGTCTGTTTTTCCCTTCCTGCAGCTGGTCAAGGTCTTATATGAACTATTCCAAAGAAACATCGTATCTTCTCATTAGGTTTGAAAGAAGCTTTTTGTCAAAATTCGATAAATTTCTAACTGGCGTAAGGGCACAGTATTCCCAAGCTTATTTCGTCATCTTGCAAACAAAAATAATTTTTCGAATCGCTCTACAATTAAAATAAAACATCGAAATTCTGTACAAATTTCTGACTGCCGGGCATTTAGACCATTTTATTTTAAGAGAGAGGGAGGGCGAAACAAAACAGACCAGATGAAGTTGACCGAGCCTCACTGTTCGTAATTTAAACAGGCATCACCAAAAAGGATGTCGATGCGTTCCATTTGCTAAGTTGCCATAAAGTTGCTAGTTTTTCTGGGGCTTTATGTATTTTAACGTTAAGAACACAACCAACGTTTGTAAATAAACAACCCACGGCATGACGACTTAAAAACCCGACTTTTTGCGTCTACATATTCGAAAGACTGCTATCGTACGTTTTTAATCAAATAAACAATTTTCTCATGGTTTTGATCGAAACCGTGGACCAAAAAACAAAATCTGAGAATCCGAGACCCAAAAAAACACAAGAAAACCAGATTTCGAGACGCATTGAAAACGCCTCCGAGATTTCGAGATTGGAACAAAATTTGTCGAGACCCTGAATTTTCCGGGCACCCATTTGCCACCCCTAACGTTGTGTTTATCTTTTGAAAAATCTGAGCACCGGTAGGCCATAGAGTAGGCCACGGCCGTAACACCAATAAATGAATAAATGATGCTTTAAATAAAACCATCATTTACTCCGGGGAATTTAGTCATGTTTCATGTAATATCAGAGGTTTGTTGCGAGGTATTATCAAAAGCGTGCGTTCCAGGAATGCTTTTGAAAGTATCAGTTTCATTAGACTATATGGCACCCTTAGATTCCACTTTTGTATTAATTCTGGCAGTGACTGGCCTGTTGACAATTCTTTCTAACAACCAGGATATCGCGCGGCTATTTTTTCCTTGCTGTGTATATACGGTTTGCTCGACAGACTTAGGGAAAGAGGGACAACTGATAATCTATTTTACATTCCTTGCTCGTTCCTTTTAAAGGCACTACTTGTGGAGACAATATGTAAAGAAAAGTACCATGCCAACAATGCACTCTTTAAAGAAGTCAAATCAGGTAAGTGTGATCAGTATCGGTTTTCTCCTTACAATATTAATACATCGTTATATTGCAGGTGATGAGAATAAAAAGATTGATCAATCAACTTACACTTCTTTTATACCATACAGAAGTTGACAGGATTATCTCGCTGAGCAATTCAAATTAGTTAAGGGGGGTATTTTTCACTAATAGTCTTTGCCGTGGGCATTATTATTCTAAGGATTATACAGTTTGCTTTCGATTACCCAAATACCTCAAGATTTTCTAACACTGTTTAGAGGTTGGTGAATATTTCCGACAGTGTACCGAAGATTGCCGAAGGTTACCGGTATGGCAAGCCGATTGTAGCAATATTCAATAAACCGATATTTCAATTCAAATAGTCTATTTTAGTTCAATTCAACGCATAAATTTTGGTTCAATACTCAATAAACGGATATTTCAATTCAAAGAGTCTATTTTAGTTCAATTCAACGCATAAATTTTGGTTCAATAAGGATTTTTTTTTGTTCAACTTCCGATTTTGCATTCAACGCTTTTTGCATTCAGTACACTTTGGTATCCTTCAATGCCATTGCTTCGGTTCAACCTTGTTTTTTAATTCAACAGCACATTTTGCGTTCAACACTTTTTATTTCGTTCAAAGCGATTTATTTTCGTTCAAAGATTTATTGCAATGCGGTTGACCGAAACAAATTCGTCCCCAGTCTTCATAGAATTCTCACTGGCCTTCATAGTGAGCAGTTGTCAGCACAAATTCTGGTATGGATCTGTACAGCGCCGCAAATGATCCCCAGACCTGAAATGATCCCCAAATTGGACAGCAAATGATCCCGAACCGCAAATGATCCCCAATGTGGACCGCAAATGATCCCCGCCGAAAATGGGAATGGCCAGTCCGGGATCGTTATCATTTTTGATAACCATGTGACGTCATATAATGGCGGCCATTTCAAAAATTGGAAATTTTCGTATTCACTTCGCTTTGCTCGTTGTTTGTTCGATTGTGCTCGGGTGTTTTACCCATAACTCTATTCGATAAGTACCAAGAAAGGAAGAGCCTCGCGTGTTTTGAAGATGGCGGCTGAAGACCAGCGTAAACGATGTAAAATGCTACTCGTAAAGTGAAACAGCGCTTGCAATTTTGCATACAGATCAGGTATGTTTTTCATTTTGTCATTAGATTTAAGTTGCTTGCAGATTTTTGCGACAATCACAAAAAATATGTCGTTAATCTTCACGCTATATACTTGGGATTTAATCTGTTTTTAGTGTTGTGCAAGATCTGTGAAAAAAGTGCACGGGGTTGTTTTGATTTGCGATGTGCTGTTCGTAACGGCGGCCATATCTACATCTGTAATTGATGTGTTCCTAGGCATTGAGATGGCGGATGCTGGTACCCATAGAATCAAAACAGCAAATTTATGTCGATTTTGTGGCGAGACTGCGTCTTCGATTCAAAAAGGACTTCTGCAAGGGGATCTGGGGATCTTTGAATATTTCGCTAAGCAAAAATCCTGTGGTTTTGGAAGGACATAGGTCATATGTCAGGTTGGCTTCCGCTGTAATCAGCGTGAAATTTGTAGAGTTTGACACCTCTGTCTTTTGCCAGGTTTCTTCTCTCTCGGCTCGTTTGTATTGCCAGATATGTTTTAAGCTCTCTAAATGTTAGCTCTGGAGGAACAAATATTCCGTGAACATGTTAGCTACTTGCATTTTACGTGTTACTACGCCGAGCCTGGCTGTTGAATTAACTGTTACAAGTTATACTGTTTGTTATCTCGCAAACTAAACGAAATTAAGTTGCAGCTCTTCAAGATGTATTTACTGTTACTTTTTCGTTTATATTTACTACAGACTCTTGAACAAGCAGCTTCGCCCGCTACCAAGAAAATGAAGCCTGAGGGAAAATGGAAGTTATTATCATATTAGTGTCAATAAACAACGCTTTTGTGAACAGAATATTTGTTGTCTACCTTCGCTGTGTCATTTTACTCGCGGAACAAACATCACACGGTGTGGAAATTAAATTCGCAGTAACTTTGGACGAAGACAGTTTTCTTCCATACATTTCTGTTTTTATTCCATAATCCCATAACCTATTATGAAGCAAACCTAAATTTAATTCAATGACGCTGCATTGTGATGTTGTGAGTAGCCCCTTTCATCGCAGCGCCTCGTCGACCGGCATATTGAATTATACACTGTTGCTACCAAATAACGTCACGTGAACGAAATCCTGTGCAACGATTGGTTTATGGTTTGTTTTGGTGAGGTTATCAAAAATGATAACGATCCCGGACTGATGGCATGGAGTTTAGTTTCCGGGATTTTTCCTATTTTTTAAATTTTATTTCTATATTTATTTAATTTCATCAACCAAACGATGAATGAGATAAACATGAAGAAAAGATATTCTGTTGACGTAAACTATAATTAAATTATAATTTTCATGACAAATTCATCTTATTTTCTCTTGACAATTTTTTTGAATTATAACAGAAAAAATTCAAAGCTCGTAGACAGCAATACCATTTCTCAACAAGCTCGATCTACAACAATAATAGCTTAATGCTACCAAAACTAAGACGAAAAAATCTTGAGTGGATTAATTTTAATGCCATTTCCATGTTAAATAATCTGATTTCAAATCCTCATCATTATAAGACCCCAAAAGCGCGAGAAACAAATACTAAAGCAAGTGTTAATACCAACAGTAACAGCTTTCGCGATATGTTTATGTCTTTTTAGCACGAGCGAATGAGCTAGAAATTCTGCTTCCCAACTCTACAAGCCAGTTTGACTTTTAGTTCGCATCTGCAACTTGCAGCAAGAAATTCTGGCCAGGAGCACTTATTGGTCAACTTACATAGCATGTAGAGCGACTTAACACTTACCTTCATTACCCGTGGGAAAAATGCGAAAACCGCATATTATTACAAACTAGAAGTAAAATGGCAGCCGTAAGCTAGTTTCGAGTAAGATTCTCAGATTAAAGAAGCCTTCCTTCATGAGAAACGGCCGGATAGGTTACACCACTACAACCACGAACTATAGTCCGTTAGAATTTCTTGCTACTGACTTTCAACATCGATGACAAAAGTATTTTAATTCGCGTGATTGACCAAAACCGGAAACCGCACATGAAAAGTCTGTAGCATCCAAGATTTGACTAAACGTGCAGGTCAGGAAATAGGACACAACTTAGTTGTGTTAATTGAGATGCAGGATGTCGAGTGACTGAACTGATATTATTAATTTGTTCGCAATTTTCGCATCGGTTAAATTTTCATGAAATGTTAATGCTTGTATAAAATCTGAAGGTTTCTTATTATACAAACAAAATCCGATTACAAGGCATTCCGTTAAAGCTTTTTCGGCAATTATCCGAAGAACTCTTTATCATAGGAATTCAGTATATCCATATAGAATATGGTCAGTTATGACTTGCTTCTGTTTATGTTAAAAACTGAATCCACAACCCGAGGAACAAATTCCATGCCATTCCTAGTTTTCCGACGGGATCATTTGCGGTCCACATCGGGGATCATTTGCGGTCCAATTTGGGGATCATTTCCGGTCTGGGGATCATTTGCGGTCGGGGATCATTTGCGGCGCTGTACAGATCCATACCAGAATTTGTGCTGACAACTGCTCGTTGTTTTACAAAATTGCGGGAAAATGGCGGACTATGATTCTATGAAGACTGGGGACGAATTTGTTTCGGTCAACCGCTGTGCAATAAATCTTTGAACGAAAATAAATCGCTTTGAACGAAATAAAAAGTGTTGAACGCAAAATGTGCTGTTGAATTAAAAAAAAAGGTTGAACCGAAGCAATGGCATTGAAGGATACCAAAGTGTACTGAATGCAAAAAGCGTTGAATGCAAAATCGGAAGTTGAACAAAAAAAAACCCTTATTGAACCAAAATTTATGCGTTGAATTGAACTAAAATAGACTATTTGAATTGAAATATCGGTTTATTGAATATTGCTACAATCGGCTTGCCATATACCGGAGGTTTTGATCACATTAGTTTGGTGTTGCTCTTGCAATCATGTACTCGCATGAAATGTATATTGATACTGAAAACACCAAACCCAATCCAACGCCTTGACGACGCCTTAACTCGGGTTATCTACGCATGCCCAGTCTCTACCTTTCCACTGAAAATGTGTTTTGAAGGGAAATATGGAATTTAGAAGAGCGGAGGCCGTGCATTTGAAAATTACATTGACAAAAACCAGACTCTTCCTTCTTATCCATCAGGTTCCACAAATAATGGAGATGAAGAATTGAAGAAAATTGCTGCTGAAATATTTAACAATGGGGGATGCGTGGCACCCCACACTTTGAATGTATAACGGCTGCATAATTTATTTGAGATGTACATAATTATGTAAATAAATTAAAAATTCGCAGTGGAGCATAGAGCAACCTGAAAAAGTCTTTTCAACTGAAAATAGCAGAACGAGTAATTTTGCTGATAGACTGGCAAACACAAGGAAATGTTTTTTTTATGGAATGAATAGAAAAATGTAATGAGAAAAGACCTAAATACTCCTTTTAGCACAGTAAACCAAAAGAAGATAATAATTATACTGTGAATCTCGATATGTTGAATTTATAAATAAACACGTGAACTTTTATTTCTTTTACGTGCTTGTACTTGTTTGTAACTTGTTTGTAACTGTACACTTACTTTTAAACTGAAGGATTTCTCTCAAGATGAGTTTTTGTGTCGGTAGAATCCTGTGTACGATGTGAGTGCAGGCGCGGATAATTTGACTTTTCCCGTCACTCACCGCGCGCAGGACTTCTATAATGAAAGCTCAAACCACAGCCCCGACCTACGTTTTGATATTCCTATTGTATGTATTCGTATATTTTCGCGTCTGTTCCCTCGTGCACTTCACAAAAACTCATCTTGAGAGAAATCCTTCTCGCCTGTTGTGCTACGTGCCATTTTTGCCCCACTGTCCCCGCGCATTCGCCAATAGTTCGGCCCCGCGTCGTTTAAACACGGAGTTTAAGCACGCGCGTTTTTGAGACGCAGACGGCAACCGGAAAAAAAACATTTCGCGTGCTAGGACCGAGTTGTATCCCAGTTTTTTACACTTCTCATCTCTAATGGAGAAAAGATACTTAGCAATGTGAATGCGGTTCTGTGAGGGCAAGTGAAAATAGCTCACTTTCGGTTGCCGTCCGCGCCTCAAAACCGCTAGTGCTTACGCTCCGTAGTATTTCGTCGTTCCCTGTGCTTTCCCTGAGCTCTGCCACGTGTCCACGTTCCGGTGGGTATGGTTCCCAGGCTTCCCTTGCGTATACATTGTTTTCCATGCCACGCAATAAAAAATGATTCCAAGACCATCCAGTGAATAAAGGCACGAAATTGTGATGTTGAAGGAAATGAATTAACAAGACTCTTCCCCAAAGTTTAGGTCTGTGCGTTTATTCAAACTTCAGGCATTCGTCGAAACTGTGTCGCAGAATTTTACGGAGCCGCCCTGTTTGTGTACCGTTGTACACCAATATGGCGGCCGGAAAATAGTGTAACATCTGGAACTTAAGTTCGCGCCCGTTGCTACTGCGCATCTCTACTGCGCACGCTATTCATTAGGCACGCGCGTGACACGTCAGGTATTTTAAGCGCGCTCACCGAGTCGAAACTCAGCAAAATAAAGAGCTGATGACCTTTGCGTTAACTTGGTGTGCGAATATTTTTGTTGGATGCTCGGTGACTCCCCTGATGAAACACTCGCACTCGTTTTTGATATATTACTTCAAATAGGGTCGAATTGGTACATGGATACAGGTGTGCGTGACTTAGAAGTCGCATTTTTTCAGGCTAATATTCTACCTGATTTAATGACATAACATAGCTATATGCTAGCGCGCACTCTGATTGGCTAATTTTTTATGAAAAAGAATTGGATGGTTCATAGAGATGGTTCATGCTGACGTCATTGTCGGTGAAATTTCTTGTCAGCAAAAGTTTTTTCTCGCAACTTTTTTCGAGTAAAACTTAACTTTAGCCGTTACTAATGGCAAGTATTATTCAACATTTGAGTTAGGGATTCTCGGTGACTTTGAAGATTTAGAAAGCGTGTCTGAAATGGATGCAGAAACATCGGAAGCGTGGAAAGATCAACAAAGCGAAAGTGCTACCGGTGAAAGCAACACGTGCACGTGCACGCACGTGCACGTGTAGCGAAAAGTGCTGCCAGTGAAAACAACACGTACACGTGCACGTGCGCCTAAAAGTGCAGAATTTGCAATTTAATCAGTGCAGAAAAAGCGACTTTTCAGCGTGAAAAATGTCCTGCTATGTTATAAAAAGCAATGGACAATGTCTAGTGTGCGTCCATCCAATTCGGGATGCACTTGGATAGTTGGCAGAGTACTTAGGTAGCTAGAGATGCTCTCGGCTGCGCCTCGAGCATCTCCTACGCTACCTTCGTGCTCTCCTAACTATCCGCGTGCATCCCGAATTGGATGCACGCACGCTAGACATTGTCCATTCCTTAAATGAAGCAAAGATCTATCAAATAGGCCTATATGTGCTGTGTTAAACACACATATAAACTTAGATATGATTCTTCAACTTAAGTAAAAGTCGATAGTAATAAATCCGGCCAGAATCGCCTCGAGTGACTGGAAATCCTAGAAATGCTATGGTCTGTGATACACCTTATCTTCAAAACGAGTTTGGTGACCCCCAATTTTTTTTACGTTTTTAAGCTAATCTTATCATTTCTACCTGCAGTCAAAGTTTTTTTTTAAAAAAAAAACCTGTACGTGGGAAGTTTTTGGGTGAGTTATTTTTCGACAAACGCGTTCGTAGCTTTATGTCACGCACCGGCATAGCTCTGAAATTCAAAATGCGATGGTTTCCAGACGAAGCAAACTATAGCTACTGAGCTGAAAAGTTGTAAACTGATATAAATTTACCCCCTTTTATACCTGATGAGGATAACAACTTTGGTGGCTCTTTAGTTTTAGATTTAAGAAAATGATGAGAACACTTGCAAGCTAAGAATTGAGCTGTAAAATTACAAAAGGGTATAAATTTACCCCCTCTCATACCTGATGAGGATAAAACTTTGGTGGCTTTTAGAAAATGATGACGTCACATGGAAATTATCTATACTCGTACTAAGTTACTCCAAAGGAAACTGGTTATGAAACATTCGAAACAATGATGCAAAGGACAGCGAACGAAAATACTGCGGGCGCCGGGCTGTGGGTTACGTAGGAGCTGTAAAAGATCTGATCAGTCAAAAAACGAAAGACTAGAAACGTAACATGATGCAAGGCTGATACTACGTAGAAAACTAAACAAAAACAAAACAAAACAAAAGCTAAACAAAAAGCTAACCAAAATCTTTGTGTCGACCTTGTTTCCAGGCTCTCTCCTCTACCTAAGAGAGCCTGGGAACAGAGGAGAGAGCCTGGGAACGAAGTTGGCTTTGTATCTTTTGGGCCTGCACGTCACGTGATACGTGTCTGCTTACATCGTAAACCAAAATGGAGGACGAGGTAGATGGACTTATGATACTTGGAGATGATTTGGATGCGATTTTGGATGTCTTGGAATAAGAATAATGTTTACAAGAGGAATTTTCAGTGGCAGTGAGAAGTGTAAGTGCAGCATTAACCCATAAATACTGTGGAGCTTATCGATTATCTTACTTTATTAACAACTCACGCTGACAACTATGATTTTACAAGTGAATAGATGAATTATCATATGTTTGAACTGCGGAGAAAGTAAGGAAGACATGATTGAAAATTCCAGTTTTACACACAAGTTAAGTAGTTGTGAAATTAAAGCCTGAAAAAATTCTTTATAATCACGCATGAACTGGATTTGAACCCGTGACCTTTGCGATACCAGTGCAGTGCTCTACCAACTGAGCTGTCACGCAAACTTAGAGCTGGTCACTTTGCACAAACTGACCAGCTCCCAGTTGGCTTGAATCGCAGGGCCGCCACGAAGCTCTTCGGAACGTCTCACAGGATTGGTTGAGAAAATGAGATACAAACAATGGTAACAATGAACCCTAACCCTAAAACAATAGAGCTTCGTGCCAACAAGATCCAATGAAATTAGAGGTTCTAGAGAGCTTCGTGACAACAGGAATCGCAGAGGTCACGGGTTCAAATTTCAGGGTGAGATGAAAATGAAAAGATGAGGTTGCCCTTCGGGCAAGCTGTTACTTGAGGTTACTAGTGCGAAATTAAATTGTTTGTAAAGAATAATCAGATTTAGTTAATTATGCAAAATACAAGTAATGATACCAAACATAGATATAAACTAATTCTTTGAAGTATTTTGTTTCTTGAATGTGATTTTCGTTTTAACTTCAACCTCAAATTAACGTTTAATGTAGCAGAAACGACCAGTTTTTACACCTGACCACTAGCCTTACATGCAGAAAATAAAATAATTATTTTTACGAGTGGACTGCTGCAAGGTTTCACTTAATTTTTCAGCTAAATTTTGCATAGTAATGCATACAGTCGACAAGGAGGCAGAGATGATTGACGTTCATCAAAACTTAACGGTTTCTAGACTTTTTTGCGCCGAAGGCCGCGTGTGATTGATAACCACTGTAAATTACTTGAGTTAGCACGAGGTCTGCTAACTTTTCTTCAAGCAAGTTTTATGTTGTTGTTGTTTTTTTAAATTTTACACGAAGTGGACCTATTTTGTTTTAATAATGAATTGGCAGCCTTAAAATAGAAACAAGAATCCGGGTTTGGATCCAGTTCCCAACGAAACGCACTTAAATTTCCGAGAAAATCCACTGCACCGTGACTTAAGTTGGCTGGAATTTAATTAGACTGATTGTCTTGCACTGCACGCTCTCAGTCGGCAAATATTTTCATTTCAAAAAATATATTTCGGTCACTTTTGTAAGCAGAAAAATTCGTGACATTATTTACGAACGCGACTAAATGCTGTGCAAGACCAGGTGACGCTACAATATTTTGGTCTCGTATCATTATCATTTTCTCTCAGGAGCTTTCTGCTACACACTTTGTGGTATAAAAGCTCAATTTATCATCAGAAAAGAGGAACCAATAGTGCTTGCCCCTCGGGCAAGTTACAATAAGAAGACGCTAGCCCGACAAGTCATTCCACTAGCCCCGGGCTATCGGACAGCACCTTCGTCGCGCCCTGGTTCAAATCCTGTTTAAGCCTATATCTTTTTCAGGCTTTAATAAGTTCTGTGTATAACTGCGGTAATCAGTCATGTCTTAATAAGTGATTTTATCGAAAGAAGTACAAAAAAGAAGAAAGATAGAAGACCGCGAGAAAAAGTGTTTTTCACGCACCCAATTTTTCCTTGGGGTTTATTTACGGTCACGCTTGACTGACCAAGCGAAAAAGGGATTAAGGAGGCTCGAAAGGGTTTTTCGTTGCTATATTGCTTGTGAAACGATGGAAGATTACAAAGAAGGATGTTTAATGGTGTGGGCAAGCTATATGTCTCCTTGCAACTCTATTGTTGGGCTATACTTTAAGGGTACTTGTGACGTCATATCAGTTACCATGGCAACGCACGAGGTCCACAAAAGCGTCCTCTAAATTTCAGTTTTTGTAAATTATCTGAGAAACTAATTCGGTGACCTACCATTTTTATTTCTTTGTTGGAAAGTTCCGTAAATTCTTTAACTTTTCAGACAGTATGAAAAAATTCTATCTAGTAGAATTAAATGTATTTAAAGAAAACGCGTTTTATGGCTTACAGAAAATTCCACTAGATAATTTTCCCGGAAACTTTTATATCTGAAGTGCCATTGCGAATGATGCGTGCATGCAAAAAATCAAGATAGGTCACCGAGCGAACTTTCGAGCTAAAAACAAATGTTTTCTGCAGATTTTATTTCCGGTTCGCGCGATTTTACGCAGCATTAACTTCCGGTGTGGTGATTTTAATACTGGTTCAGCTGACGCGTGCATCTTAGTTATGGCGTGTGTAGATTGCGCGCGCGCGTGCAGCTAAAAACCCTTTCTAGCCTCCTTAAGCCCCGGCTAAACGATCTCAACATGCCAACGCAACATATCACAACATTGTTGGACGCAACATGTAGCGTACGTTTGGCCACCGTGTTGCGATGTGTTGCGACATGTTGGGTGTTGTTGGCTCAAATTTGGCCGTTTTCAAACTTGAGCCAACAACACCCAACATGTCGCAACACATCGCAACACGGTGGCCAAACGTATGCAACATGTTGCGTCCAACAATATTGCGATATGTTGCGTTGAGATGTTGTGATCGTTTGGCCGGGGCTTTACTCGTCTAAATCTTATCGCTTACAAAGGATTGTAATTAGCAGCCATTTACTAAAATGTATCTTCCAAATGTCAAGCGATTACCTGGCCTGAAAAACTACACTACGACCGCTTGGCTTCCAAAAAGTTGTCTTGTTGGCAGCTCTATTTCGTGTACAACGGCAAATGTGTGAGAAAATATCCATCCTGAATATCTAGCATGTCAGTCAGTTTGATTGCCCTCAGAGTGTCTTGTCTTAAACGAGCGTGCCTCAAAAGAACGGGTGATTGTGCATTCCTCTGACGTCATAGTGACAAATCGTCATTATGGCGGGATGGGGAGGCCTGAGTATTAATTTTCCTGTTCCCCGGAGACGAACGAGGATAGCGAGAACGCGAATTTCCAGACTTCATTTAGAAACGTTTTCATGGTCTCTTTTGCTGGACATTTAAATGAAATTCTTTGCTCCTCATCTTTTGGAAGGGTTGCTTCCAGCGACACCTCACACCGAGTGACTTCTCTCCCGAAAACATTCACTTCTGGTTTTGGCCTGGAATACTCAGTAACTTCACCAAGATACACTGTCAATCCAGACAAGAAACCACCTGGCAGTGAAACGTGCTTGAACTTCCTAAGCCTGCTAACACGAATGACCTTGACTTGTTTCCACAGGTCTTCCTGAACTTTAAAAGCCCGCACGGCATTACTGGGTTGCAGTATGCGCTGGTACTTAGCGTATTTTGTATCCCGGATGTCGCACGGCCCCAAAGCAAACCGGGTCTGTAACAAGAAGCGTACATCCGTCTCCCAACCGTCCAGTATGACGTCATCATCTGCCTGGCAGCCATCTTGCACTACGTCACGATCTGGGCGTCG
This sequence comes from Platygyra sinensis, assembly GCA_019787425.1. Lineage (NCBI taxonomy): Eukaryota > Metazoa > Cnidaria > Anthozoa > Scleractinia > Merulinidae > Platygyra > Platygyra sinensis. The sequence goes on along the minus strand of JAHPZR010039068.1, from coordinate 7,487 downwards.
TTGCCAAGGTCTTTTGACATCTACCATACACCAGCGGAGATTTGGAAACTTAATCTCCACAAATTTGAGGTTGTTGTCAAATCGGACGTAAAATTCCACATCGCCATCACAAATATCCACCAGGAATTTTTCCGTGGGATCTGTGTCAGGTTGAAATTGGAATGCCTCAATAAATGCCTCCACTCTCTCTGACGAGTGCACAACGGTGTAGAACGAGCTTCTTGAAGGTTTCCCTCGTACGCGCTTCTTTCGGTTTTCGTCTGTACTAACAGCGCGTTTTGGACGCCGTCGCCTTCGACGGGCGCGTTCTGTCTCCTGGTTCACGAATTCTACTGTTTCAGGAGCCTCGCGGTTTCCTTGACGCATGGTCGACTTCCATTTATTCGCTCTTAGCATCGCAATGGTGATAGACTCGCTGTCTTCCAGCAAAGAGTGTGGTACGCTAAACATGTACACCCTACCAAAGTGCACGGCGAATTCGTAACAGCCATGCAGCTGAGGATCGAAATCCCTCTCCAGCACCCGCAGCTGTTGAAAGAACTTCTCAATGAAGCGACGAAACGCGTATTCATTAAGGGTGGCTTGTTTCAGATTCAGCAAAGCAAGATGGCGTGCCAGGCTATCGTGCGTCTGATGACACGGCCCGTCATATGGTGTCAACGTCACGTGATCATTTTGATTCCGACTGCCTTCAAACAACAGCAAACTGGCGTCTTCTACAAAACAGTTACTCATGAGCGACAACCTGTCACTCGACGCCTGAACAGACATTCTTTCCAGCTCTCTTTCCACAGCTCGGATGGCGGGCTCACTTCCTTTCACCTCAAGAATGGTTGACGCACGAGATCTGGAAAAACTGGGACGAATGACGATGCTTGTCGCCCCAGTCTTCCTCGCAATTTCCTGGGCCTTGCTTTTCTCGACACCTGCTAAGTAGGTTGAGAGGAGAGGAGAAAGGAAAATTACGTTGTAATCTTCAGAGCCGCTTATCGCCAGCATGATCTGCACATCTCCATACAACGCTAACAGCTGATAGGCTCGTTGCATGTGTTCTTTCACCAGGACTAAATGCTCTTTGTCAAGCAGCTCTGTAAGTTTTCGCACGTGCAAGATGCGTGCAAGGGTATCTGGGAGGTCCTTTTCGAAAGACGAGTCGTGCGTTTGAAAGAAAGTTATAAGGACTGTACCAAGTTGGGCCGTGTCCAGCTCCGCTTGGGTGAGGGGTGAGGCGGTTGGGTTCTCGCTACAACTTTCTTCAAGACGGTGAATGATATTTTCCTGTTCCATGTACTGGGCACCATCCATCACGCCACCTTGTACTAGCTGTTGCCTCTTGATCGCGATGTATTCTTCATTAAAATTTGCAATAAGCCCTTTGCGCATGCACTGAACAAGGAGCAGGGTGGCCAGTATATTAGCAATGTTTCCAGCACCAGCTGCATTGCGTGAAACCCCTGTCACGCAACACCATCGATGAATAGCACGCAGCACCAGCAACAGCCGCGGATATGACTTCGTGTAGCTGGACACCAATGTGACCAAGTTAAAACTGTCTAGAGAAGAACTCAAATCACAGGAAAGGTTGGACGGGCAATTGCTACCAGCTTGGAGTTTCTCTGTGGGCCGCTTACAAACAAGAACCTGAAAAATTCAATTAAAGTTATGAGTACTTGTAGAATGGGAGAGAGAGAGAGAAAGGAGAATACTAGGATTTGGGAGCTAGCACTCCGGGAGCTTCCAAATCAGAAGGACGGGAATCCTCAACGTACCGTTTTTTGCACCTCACAAGGTGTTTAGCCTTAGAGGGTCCGTAGAGGGAGCTTTATGCGGGAACTTTTAAGGTATTGAGCCGAAGAAAATATGACAGTGTTGTTTTCGGTAGCCTCGGAGCTCCTACAAGCTCTAAATTTCATTGGCGAGGATAGAGTCGCAGCCCTTTTGTTTTAGGGATAGGGTCCATTGTTTCTGTTGTTTGTTCTTTTGTTAAACCTCATGGGTGGTCTCCAATCAGGTGAAAGCTTGTAAGAGCTGCGAGGTGACCCGTTGTTTTAAAATTGGTACCTCTTAGAGTTGAAAAGAGTAGAACAAGTTGCCAGACATTCAATCTCGTTTTTCAATCATTTTTTAGTATTATTCTAATATTGTCTCCTGATTTTTGGTCATCAGTCGAATGAAAAATCACGGTCTAGAACAAGTCTTATTTTGAATGTGTAACTCTTAATCTTAGGAGTGGATTATTGAAGTGATAAAATCAAATTTGCGGTAGCATATTCATTAGTTTGCCCTTACTAATATATACATGATTATAATCCATCAAACTTTTTCGCTCGCTTGTGATTGGTCTAAATACATCACGTGACTAAATATTCCCCAGCTAAAACTGGGGAATATCCGAGAATATTACCCAATTTTCAAAACTGCGCGCGTTGCGAAAAAGATTTGAAGGATAATAAACACAATAACCTCCATTTGGGGCAAAAATATGCTAGGATATTTGTCCTTGGACATAAGCTGTTCCTCGTAGGTCACAGTTTTCCTCGAGCTACGCTCTCGGAAAACTGTTCGCTTATCGGAACAGATAATGTCCACGAACAAATATCCTAGCCTATTTTCGCGCCAAATTGAGGCTATTGTTTATTTAGTATAAATTTAACGTAGTCTATTGTCAATCCGTGAATTTGATTGGCTACATTACCGTTTTCTATCTGCTGATAGTCAACAGTTACGCACCAGTGCACATCGTGCATCACGTTTGAACCTGATGTAACATAATGAAACAGTTCTTTTCTACGCGTTACTTGGCATTTTTTTTCTTTTTATGCAATGAGACTACGGTAAATTTATACTAAAACAATTAGACTACTCGCCCTCGTTTCCTACGAGCGATAGTCAACTCGGCTGCGCCTCGTTAACTATCTGCTCGTAGAAAACTTGGGCTCGTAGTCTAATTGTTAAATATAATAAATATGAATTTATATAGCGCTCATTTCCAGAGCTCACTGGCGGAGCACACTGAGTATTTTGACTGTAAACAAGTTTTCTTCTGTATAAGTTGAGGAAAACTCAAGCTTACCGGAAAATGCTTTTTGTTAACCAAACGAACTCCCCGAAATAGATTTGTGGCGCTTTTGCGTTCTTGTTCTTGTTCTTCGGATGGCGTTTCCTCCTTCAAGTGTGGTATCAATCCTTGAAGAGTCTTCACTTGATCATCGATTGAGATACTGTTCTCTTTCCGTTGTACCGCAGGAACACCATGAGAACGTGTGTGGTTACCCTGTGGTAGAATGCAGAGATCCAGGTCTGACTTCTGATGAAACAGGAGTGTGGCTGAAGAACCAATCATCGTGAGCGAGTGGTTAGGCTGGAAGGATCTAAGATGCCTAGAAATCCTGTTCTTTATGTTAACTCGTGTTTTTAGGTCTTCAAGTAACCAGCTCTTCTCCTCAAGAAACATTTTGGCGAGACTCTGGCCCACCATAGTTCTAACATCTAAGGCTTGAGCAGAAATCGAACATAGCGGTTCTTTGCGCTCTTTGATGGCGAGCATGATGTCATTGATAAACCAGGGGAGCCCGAGCAACCTCTTTCCGTGGACTGGATCCGAGTCATCTTCGTGCTCATGCGCATGCGTGTAAGCCACTTGGTACCAGGCTGACGCTTTCAGGAGCATCTCGTTTGAGATCTGCGTACTGTCCGCTAACGATTTCCCATCGTGTTCAAACTCACGAAAGAATTCCCGTCGGAATCTCGATCGCATGTCGAACACCCTTTCGCCAACGATTTCAGCGATCTCGGTTTTCTCCTTGCGTAAACGATTTCGAAGCTTTAAGAAGCATCCGGTGAAGACTTCGGCCTCGGTTTCAATGCCGTACAAACGCATCAATGCTTCCATCTCGGTACGGTACTGGTCATACACTTCTCTGGCTTTGTCAATGTACTCGGCATGACCTGATAACAGAAATGAACTGTCGACGCGCATTTTCTGGCTGTGTTTCTCTGACGCCGTGTCTTTAAACTTTCGGCAACGACGATAAAGCTTTCCTAACAGCTTATCAGACGGATAACTTGCTTTATCCGATTTCATCATAAAATCAGGGAACTTTTTCAACGGTCTCATTTTTGGCATCTGGGGCCACTTTCCCGTCTTAGGCGCGTCAACCGCTAAAGAGTGCAGCTCGGCTAAATGCAGACAGATCTCGGATTCCACTCCACCTTCTTCCACATCAGCCAAAGCTTTGTGCGCGTTGTCAATCACTCCTAACTGGTCAGACCGGATATAATCAACCACAAACTTGGTCATGTGAGCAGCTGTGATTGGTTCATCCTGCTCCAGTTTTTGAAGCGCTGGATAGTCCATTGGCGGGTAATTTGGTTTCCTTGGCAACAAGCTTTCGTTCCAGCAAACGAAGTACAGATCACCATCCAAATCACCGCCTATAATATCACAAGAATCCACTAGTTGAGAAGTGAAATACGATTTTAACTCTATTCTGCTCTTTACATAATTCAAGGAAGCCTCCAAATGATAGTTTGTTAATTAACTGTCACTGGACTGAGTGAAGTTCAATTTGGTCTGCAGTAAAAAAAAGTGAATGACACCTAGCTGACAAAAAAACACTCCCTTAAGATATATGGGAATACAGAGAAAGAGTATTCAGTCGATAGAAGGAGATGAGCGCTCGCAACGGCGGACACCTGGCTGGCTGGTAGCGGTTAAGTTTAATGAAAAATGGATTGTGCTAAAAACCATTGATTGTCGGGTAAAACATCATTTCACGTTATGATTAGCCGAGGTAGAAAAATATCCAGAAGATAATAGCAAAGCTAACATTTAGCAAATACAGTGAAGATTAAACTTGATTTACAAACGACAACTTTCGTCACCTGCCATCTCGTTGGGATGCGGTCGCGATCCTTGACGCGGGAAAACAATACAGTCCACAATATGGCCGAGCTGTGGTTTATCTACAGCCTCGAGCTGGCGAACATCTCCTGGATGTAGGCATGGATTCCTGGTCACCACTACCGGTCCTTTGACTACACGTTTGCGGTTCTTGTTGAACTCTTCTTCCCTGTCCTCACGCGTTGATTCCTCGGAATACTGCACGTAGACCTAATGTGGTGAAAAACATGGAATAACAGGTGTTAGTATATACTAAAACAGTAGATAGTGTTAAACGCGCGCGCTGATTGGCTCGTCAAACTCTGAATATCCTGTGCTATTTACCTCCGGGCAACTCGGGAAAAAATGGCGTCCCGGTTTGCATCCTTGACAAGCGAAGAAATCATCCAAATTAATTCTTTGTGGTGTATATTATCTCACGGTTCTAGTATATACTAAAACAACTATTCACCTCAGTGTCGGTGGCTAGCGTTGGATATTTACGTCCACTTCGGTGAATAGTTGAAAAATAAGTATATACTTAAACAGTGGATAGCGTTGAAGGCGCGCGCTGATTGGCTCCTCAAACTCCGGATATCCTGTGGTATTTACCTCCGAACAACTTGGGAGAAAATGGCGTCCCGGTTTGCATCCGTGATAAGTGAAGAAATCATCCAAATTAATTTTTTGTGATGTATATTATCCCACTGTTTTACTATATACATACTAAAACGACTATTCACCTCAGTGTCGGTGGCTAGCGGTGGATATTGACCTCGCCTCTTCGCGGCTCGGTAAATATCCATCGCTAGCCACTTCCACTTCGGTGAATAGTTATTAATTATATACTGATTTCATCTGCGAGCTTGCAAGATGAACCAAATCCTGGGTTATGGTTGGTTATCCCGTCTGCGCGGAATTACCCGCTATATACCATGAGAACATGATGTCCTATGCGCCATGTAAAACAATTTGGCTAATTGCAGGGAAATCCTCGATAACATGGAAAGAAATATTATCTAAACGTACCTGGCCTGGTTTTAATATACCCAACTCATCCATGACGCCCATCATCAAACGTGCACCCACTGGCGGCAGACGAATGCGGGCTCGAGAGAGAAGTTCGTGTATGCTATTTCTGTACATGGCGACGAGAAGTGACTTAAAGAACGGCTCAGTTGTCAGCGGTATCCCAGCGGTTGATAAACTGTGATAGGACACGCCCATTTTAGCTCCAGTTCCCAGTAACTGAATAGCGTCACGTTCATTAACCAGCATCCCTGGGAACAGATCAAATTTGAACTCGGCATTGCAGATCATCTTAACAACCACATCAAGGAAATAAGTACTGCTAATAGCTTTCATTTGAATGGTCACACACTAGGGTTTCATCCACAGACTTAAAAGTTAGAACCACCTTGTACAGCATAATAAACAGCACCACATGAAAGTACTGCTCAACAGCTTTCATTTGAATGGTCACACACTAGGGTTTCATCCACAGACTTAAAAGTTAGAACCACCTTGTACAGCATAATAAACAGCACCACATGAAAGTACTGCTCAATAGCTTTCATTTGAATGGTCGCACACCAGGGGTTTTTCCAGCGACTTAAAAAGTTAGAACCGCAGTGATTTGGAGTACACGACACTAAAGCGCAATAGATTGTGGAATGACTTGTGTTCTTTCTCGTGAAATGCACCACATGAAGACACTCCGTTTAGTTACTGAATAAACTTTCATAACTGTGCTATGATCTTATAATAATAAATGGGAATTTGCAGTGGCATTTCCACGAAGTGGCTCTTCATCCACTGTTTCCTGATCAAATTAGAAGTGTTGGCCAAATAACACGATTCCACGCACATGCACTGCCTGTCTTTTTGAGTAACTAAGCAGTTTGGAAAACCGACATAACAGACTATTGCAGCAAACTATCGCGAAATGAACCTTTTCAAGTTCACGTGCAAGCGCGCGCTATATATAAAAGCTTACTCGCTAGCTGGTCTAACATGTTGTTCTGCAATTGGATAAAAACTTCATCCGGGACTCCAAGGTTGGACAGCAGCATGATGACCTGGTGGTTTAGATAAACGGCCTGGGGACGAGACGTCTGCAGTACCTCGAGCCTGCGGTGAAAGCTGTCAAATTTGTACATGCTGGGTCTAAGCAAGGCCTGCTTCCCTTGGAGACTGGGATCTATTGCAAGGACGCCTTTGTAACCAGCGAATCGGATTTGAAACGCAGATGGTTTAAACGGCTTGGCGATTTTCTTGACAACCTGTCAGAAGAATTAAGCGAAACTAAGACCAATGGTAAGTTTAAGCCCTTTCAGCTCCGAGATAGAAATACGAATTCTCCTAAATAGTTAGTATAATTTCTTTGAAAGTTAGTTTTAAGGATCCGTTGTTACATCAAGACAATATCCCCTGTTCTCATGTACATACTTCTGCGGCTAGCTCCTCTGATATCCTTCCTATTCCATCGGAAAAGCAGTATTTCTGGTCATCTGTCTTAACATCGTGTACGTCGTCATAAAAAGTCTCCTCACTGATAGCAAAGCCCACTGTGTCCATGGAGGTCGAAAAACACTGTCCCATGCGA
>JAHPZR010039067.1:7500-42154 GCA_019787425.1 Platygyra sinensis | reverse complement strand
AACACTGTTTAGAGGTTGGTGAATATTTCCGACAGTGTACCGAAGATTGCCGAAGGTTACCGGTATGGCAAGCCGATTGTAGCAATATTCAATAAACCGATATTTCAATTCAAATAGTCTATTTTAGTTCAATTCAACGCATAAATTTTGGTTCAATACTCAATAAACGGATATTTCAATTCAAAGAGTTTATTTTAGTTCAATTCAACGCATAAATTTTGGTTCAATAAGGGTTTTTTTTTGTTCAACTTCCGATTTTGCATTCAACGCTTTTTGCATTCAGTACACTTTGGTATCCTTCAATGCCATTGCTTCGGTTCAACCTTGTTTTTTAATTCAACAGCACATTTTGCGTTCAACACTTTTTATTTCGTTCAAAGCGATTTATTTTCGTTCAAAGATTTATTGCAATGCGGTTGACCGAAACAAATTCGTCCCCAGTCTTCATAGAATTCTCACTGGCCTTCATAGTGAGCAGTTGTCAGCACAAATTCTGGTATGGATCTGTACAGCGCCGCAAATGATCCCCAGACCTGAAATGATCCCCAAATTGGACAGCAAATGATCCCGAACCGCAAATGATCCCCAATGTGGACCGCAAATGATCCCCGCCGAAAATGGGAATGGCCAGTCCGGGATCGTTATCATTTTTGATAACCATGTGACGTCATATAATGGCGGCCATTTCAAAAATTGGAAATTTTCGTATTCACTTCGCTTTGCTCGTTGTTTGTTCGATTGTGCTCGGGTGTTTTACCCATAACTCTATTCGATAAGTACCAAGAAAGGAAGAGCCTCGCGTGTTTTGAAGATGGCGGCTGAAGACCAGCGTAAACGATGTAAAATGCTACTCGTAAAGTGAAACAGCGCTTGCAATTTTGCATACAGATCAGGTATGTTTTTCATTTTGTCATTAGATTTAAGTTGCTTGCAGATTTTTGCGACAATCACAAAAAATATGTCGTTAATCTTCACGCTATATACTTGGGATTTAATCTGTTTTTAGTGTTGTGCAAGATCTGTGAAAAAAGTGCACGGGGTTGTTTTGATTTGCGATGTGCTGTTCGTAACGGCGGCCATATCTACATCTGTAATTGATGTGTTCCTAGGCATTGAGATGGCGGATGCTGGTACCCATAGAATCAAAACAGCAAATTTATGTCGATTTTGTGGCGAGACTGCGTCTTCGATTCAAAAAGGACTTCTGCAAGGGGATCTGGGGATCTTTGAATATTTCGCTAAGCAAAAATCCTGTGGTTTTGGAAGGACATAGGTCATATGTCAGGTTGGCTTCCGCTGTAATCAGCGTGAAATTTGTAGAGTTTGACACCTCTGTCTTTTGCCAGGTTTCTTCTCTCTCGGCTCGTTTGTATTGCCAGATATGTTTTAAGCTCTCTAAATGTTAGCTCTGGAGGAACAAATATTCCGTGAACATGTTAGCTACTTGCATTTTACGTGTTACTACGCCGAGCCTGGCTGTTGAATTAACTGTTACAAGTTATACTGTTTGTTATCTCGCAAACTAAACGAAATTAAGTTGCAGCTCTTCAAGATGTATTTACTGTTACTTTTTCGTTTATATTTACTACAGACTCTTGAACAAGCAGCTTCGCCCGCTACCAAGAAAATGAAGCCTGAGGGAAAATGGAAGTTATTATCATATTAGTGTCAATAAACAACGCTTTTGTGAACAGAATATTTGTTGTCTACCTTCGCTGTGTCATTTTACTCGCGGAACAAACATCACACGGTGTGGAAATTAAATTCGCAGTAACTTTGGACGAAGACAGTTTTCTTCCATACATTTCTGTTTTTATTCCATAATCCCATAACCTATTATGAAGCAAACCTAAATTTAATTCAATGACGCTGCATTGTGATGTTGTGAGTAGCCCCTTTCATCGCAGCGCCTCGTCGACCGGCATATTGAATTATACACTGTTGCTACCAAATAACGTCACGTGAACGAAATCCTGTGCAACGATTGGTTTATGGTTTGTTTTGGTGAGGTTATCAAAAATGATAACGATCCCGGACTGATGGCATGGAGTTTAGTTTCCGGGATTTTTCCTATTTTTTTTAATTTTATTTCTATATTTATTTAATTTCATCAACCAAACGATGAATGAGATAAACATGACGAAAAGATATTCTGTTGACGTAAACTATAATTAAATTATAATTTTCATGACAAATTCATCTTATTTTCTCCTGACAATTTTTTTGAATTATAACAGAAAAAATTCAAAGCTCGTAGACAGCAATACCATTTCTCAACAAGCTCGATCTACAACAATAATAGCTTAATGCTACCAAAACTAAGACAAAAAAATCTTGAGTGGATTAATTTTAATGCCATTTCCATGTTAAATAATCTGATTTCAAATCCTCATCATTATAAGACCCCAAAAGCGCGAGAAACAAATACTAAAGCAAGTGTTAATACCAACAGTAACAGCTTTCGCGATATGTTTATGTCTTTTTAGTTCGAGCGAATGAGCTAGAAATTCTGCTTCCTAACTCTACAAGCCAGTTTGACTTTTAGTTCGCATCTGCAACTTGCAGCAAGAAATTCTGGACAGGAGCACTTATTGGTCAACTTACATAGCATGTAGAGCGACTTAACACTTACCTTCATTACCCGTGGGAAAAATGCGAAAACCGCATATTATTACAAACTAGAAGTAAAATGGCAGCCGTAAGCTAGTTTCGAGTAAGATTCTCAGATTAAAGAAGCCTTGCTTCATGAGAAACGGCCGGATAGGTTACACCACTACAACCACGAACTATAGTCCGTTAGACTTTCTTGCTACTGACTTTCAACATCGATGACAAAAGTATTTTAATTCGCGTGATTGACCAAAACCGGAAACCAGCACATGAAAATTCTGTAGCATCCAAGATTTGACTAAACGTGCAGGTCAGGAAATAAGACACAACTTAGTTGTGTTAATTGAGATGCAGGATGTCGAGTGACTGAACTGATATTATTAATTTGTTCGCAATTTTGGCATCGGTTAAATTTTCATGAAATGTTAATGCTTGTATAAAATCTGAAGGTTTCTTATTATACAAACAAAATCCGATTACAAGGCATTCCGTTAAAGCTTTTTCGGCAATTATCCGAAGAACTCTTTATCATAGGAATTCAGTATATCCATATAGAATATGGTCAGTTATGACTTGCTTCTGTTTATGTTAAAAACTGAATCCACAACCCGAGGAACAAATTCCATGCCATTCCTAGTTTTCCGACGGGATCATTTGCGGTCCACATCGGGGATCATTTGCGGTCCAATTTGGGGATCATTTCCGGTCTGGGGATCATTTGCGGTCGGGGATCATTTGCGGCGCTGTACAGATCCATACCAGAATTTGTGCTGACCACTGCTCGTTGTTTTACAAAACTGCGGGAAAATGGCGGACTATGATTCTATGAAGACTGGGGACGAATTTGTTTCGGTCAACCGCTGTGCAATAAATCTTTGAACGAAAATAAATCGCTTTGAACGAAATAAAAAGTGTTGAACGCAAAATGTGCTGTTGAATTAAAAAAAAAGGTTGAACCGAAGCAATGGCATTGAAGGATACCAAAGTGTACTGAATGCAAAAAGCGTTGAATGCAAAATCGGAAGTTGAACAAAAAAAAACCCTTATTGAACCAAAATTTATGCGTTGAATTGAACTAAAATAGACTATTTGAATTGAAATATCGGTTTATTGAATATTGCTACAATCGGCTTGCCATATACCGGAGGTTTTGATCACATTAGTTTGGTGTTGCTCTTGCAATCATGTACTCGCATGAAATGTATATTGATACTGAAAACACCAAACCCAATCCAACGCCTTGACGACGCCTTAACTCGGGTTATCTACGCATGCCCAGTCTCTACCTTTCCACTGAAAATGTGTTTTGAAGGGAAATATGGAATTTAGAAGAGCGGAGGCCGTGCATTTGAAAATTACATTGACAAAAACCAGACTCTTCCTTCTTATCCATCAGGTTCCACAAATAATGGAGATGAAGAATTGAAGAAAATTGCTGCTGAAATATTTAACAATGGGGGATGCGTGGCACCCCACACTTTGAATGTATAACGGCTGCATAATTTATTTGAGATGTACATAATTATGTAAATAAATTAAAAATTCGCAGTGGAGCATAGAGCAACCTGAAAAAGTCTTTTCAACTGAAAATAGCAGAACGAGTAATTTTGCTGATAGACTGGCAAACACAAGGAAATGTTTTTTTTTATGGAATGAATAGAAAAATGTAATGAGAAAAGACCTAAATACTCCTTTTAGCACAGTAAACCAAAAGAAGATAATAATTATACTGTGAATCTCGATATGTTGAATTTATAAATAAACACGTGAACTTTTATTTCTTTTACGTGCTTGTACTTGTTTGTAACTTGTTTGTAACTGTACACTTACTTTTAAACTGAAGGATTTCTCTCAAGATGAGTTTTTGTGTCGGTAGAATCCTGTGTACGATGTGAGTGCAGGCGCGGATAATTTGACTTTTCCCGTCACTCACCGCGCGCAGGACTTCTATAATGAAAGCTCAAACCACAGCCCCGACCTACGTTTTGATATTCCTATTGTATGTATTCGTATATTTTCGCGTCTGTTCCCTCGTGCACTTCACAAAAACTCATCTTGAGAGAAATCCTTCTCGCCTGTTGTGCTACGTGCCATTTTTGCCCCACTGTCCCCGCGCATTCGCCAATAGTTCGGCCCCGCGTCGTTTAAACACGGAGTTTAAGCACGCGCGTTTTTGAGACGCAGACGGCAACCGGAAAAAAAACATTTCGCGTGCTAGGACCGAGTTGTATCCCAGTTTTTTACACTTCTCATCTCTAATGGAGAAAAGATACTTAGCAATGTGAATGCGGTTCTGTGAGGGCAAGTGAAAATAGCTCACTTTCGGTTGCCGTCCGCGCCTCAAAACCGCTAGTGCTTACGCTCCGTAGTATTTCGTCGTTCCCTGTGCTTTCCCTGAGCTCTGCCACGTGTCCACGTTCCGGTGGGTATGGTTCCCAGGCTTCCCTTGCGTATACATTGTTTTCCATGCCACGCAATAAAAAATGATTCCAAGACCATCCAGTGAATAAAGGCACGAAATTGTGATGTTGAAGGAAATGAATTAACAAGACTCTTCCCCAAAGTTTAGGTCTGTGCGTTTATTCAAACTTCAGGCATTCGTCGAAACTGTGTCGCAGAATTTTACGGAGCCGCCCTGTTTGTGTACCGTTGTACACCAATATGGCGGCCGGAAAATAGTGTAACATCTGGAACTTAAGTTCGCGCCCGTTGCTACTGCGCATCTCTACTGCGCACGCTATTCATTAGGCACGCGCGTGACACGTCAGGTATTTTAAGCGCGCTCACCGAGTCGAAACTCAGCAAAATAAAGAGCTGATGACCTTTGCGTTAACTTGGTGTGCGAATATTTTTGTTGGATGCTCGGTGACTCCCCTGATGAAACACTCGCACTCGTTTTTGATATATTACTTCAAATAGGGTCGAATTGGTACATGGATACAGGTGTGCGTGACTTAGAAGTCGCATTTTTTCAGGCTAATATTCTACCTGATTTAATGACATAACATAGCTATATGCTAGCGCGCACTCTGATTGGCTAATTTTTTATGAAAAAGAATTGGATGGTTCATAGAGATGGTTCATGCTGACGTCATTGTCGGTGAAATTTCTTGTCAGCAAAAGTTTTTTCTCGCAACTTTTTTCGAGTAAAACTTAACTTTAGCCGTTACTAATGGCAAGTATTATTCAACATTTGAGTTAGGGATTCTCGGTGACTTTGAAGATTTAGAAAGCGTGTCTGAAATGGATGCAGAAACATCGGAAGCGTGGAAAGATCAACAAAGCGAAAGTGCTACCGGTGAAAGCAACACGTGCACGTGCACGCACGTGCACGTGTAGCGAAAAGTGCTGCCAGTGAAAACAACACGTACACGTGCACGTGCGCCTAAAAGTGCAGAATTTGCAATTTAATCAGTGCAGAAAAAGCGACTTTTCAGCGTGAAAAATGTCCTGCTATGTTATAAAAGCAATGGACAATGTCTAGTGTGCGTCCATCCAATTCGGGATGCACTTGGATAGTTGGCAGAGTACTTAGGTAGCTAGAGATGCTCTCGGCTGCGCCTCGAGCATCTCCTACGCTACCTTCGTGCTCTCCTAACTATCCGCGTGCATCCCGAATTGGATGCACGCACGCTAGACATTGTCCATTCCTTAAATGAAGCAAAGATCTATCAAATAGGCCTATATGTGCTGTGTTAAACACACATATAAACTTAGATATGATTCTTCAACTTAAGTAAAAGTCGATAGTAATAAATCCGGCCAGAATCGCCTCGAGTGACTGGAAATCCTAGAAATGCTATGGTCTGTGATACACCTTATCTTCAAAACGAGTTTGGTGACCCCCAATTTTTTTTACGTTTTTAAGCTAATCTTATCATTTCTACCTGCAGTCAAAGTTTTTTTTTAAAAAAAAAACCTGTACGTGGGAAGTTTTTGGGTGAGTTATTTTTCGACAAACGCGTTCGTAGCTTTATGTCACGCACCGGCATAGCTCTGAAATTCAAAATGCGATGGTTTCCAGACGAAGCAAACTATAGCTACTGAGCTGAAAAGTTGTAAACTGATATAAATTTACCCCCTTTTATACCTGATGAGGATAACAACTTTGGTGGCTCTTTAGTTTTAGATTTAAGAAAATGATGAGAACACTTGCAAGCTAAGAATTGAGCTGTAAAATTACAAAAGGGTATAAATTTACCCCCTCTCATACCTGATGAGGATAAAACTTTGGTGGCTTTTAGAAAATGATGACGTCACATGGAAATTATCTATACTCGTACTAAGTTACTCCAAAGGAAACTGGTTATGAAACATTCGAAACAATGATGCAAAGGACAGCGAACGAAAATACTGCGGGCGCCGGGCTGTGGGTTACGTAGGAGCTGTAAAAGATCTGATCAGTCAAAAAACGAAAGACTAGAAACGTAACATGATGCAAGGCTGATACTACGTAGAAAACTAAACAAAAACAAAACAAAACAAAAGCTAAACAAAAAGCTAACCAAAATCTTTGTGTCGACCTTGTTTCCAGGCTCTCTCCTCTACCTAAGAGAGCCTGGGAACAGAGGAGAGAGCCTGGGAACGAAGTTGGCTTTGTATCTTTTGGGCCTGCACGTCACGTGATACGTGTCTGCTTACATCGTAAACCAAAATGGAGGACGAGGTAGATGGACTTATGATACTTGGAGATGATTTGGATGCGATTTTGGATGTCTTGGAATAAGAATAATGTTTACAAGAGGAATTTTCAGTGGCAGTGAGAAGTGTAAGTGCAGCATTAACCCATAAATACTGTGGAGCTTATCGATTATCTTACTTTATTAACAACTCACGCTGACAACTATGATTTTACAAGTGAATAGATGAATTATCATATGTTTGAACTGCGGAGAAAGTAAGGAAGACATGATTGAAAATTCCAGTTTTACACACAAGTTAAGTAGTTGTGAAATTAAAGCCTGAAAAAATTCTTTATAATCACGCATGAACTGGATTTGAACCCATGACCTTTGCGATACCAGTGCAGTGCTCTACCAACTGAGCTGTCACGCAAACTTAGAGCTGGTCACTTTGCACAAACTGACCAGCTCCCAGTTGGCTTGAATCGCAGGGCCGCCACGAAGCTCTTCGGAACGTCTCACAGGATTGGTTGAGAAAATGAGATACAAACAATGGTAACAATGAACCCTAACCCTAAAACAATAGAGCTTCGTGCCAACAAGATCCAATGAAATTAGAGGTTCTAGAGAGCTTCGTGACAACAGGAATCGCAGAGGTCACGGGTTCAAATTTCAGGGTGAGATGAAAATGAAAAGATGAGGTTGCCCTTCGGGCAAGCTGTTACTTGAGGTTACTAGTGCGAAATTAAATTGTTTGTAAAGAATAATCAGATTTAGTTAATTATGCAAAATACAAGTAATGATACCAAACATAGATATAAACTAATTCTTTGAAGTATTTTGTTTCTTGAATGTGATTTTCGTTTTAACTTCAACCTCAAATTAACGTTTAATGTAGCAGAAACGACCAGTTTTTACACCTGACCACTAGCCTTACATGCAGAAAATAAAATAATTATTTTTACGAGTGGACTGCTGCAAGGTTTCACTTAATTTTTCAGCTAAATTTTGCATAGTAATGCATACAGTCGACAAGGAGGCAGAGATGATTGACGTTCATCAAAACTTAACGGTTTCTAGACTTTTTTGCGCCGAAGGCCGCGTGTGATTGATAACCACTGTAAATTACTTGAGTTAGCACGAGGTCTGCTAACTTTTCTTCAAGCAAGTTTTATGTTGTTGTTGTTTTTTTAAATTTTACACGAAGTGGACCTATTTTGTTTTAATAATGAATTGGCAGCCTTAAAATAGAAACAAGAATCCGGGTTTGGATCCAGTTCCCAACGAAACGCACTTAAATTTCCGAGAAAATCCACTGCACCGTGACTTAAGTTGGCTGGAATTTAATTAGACTGATTGTCTTGCACTGCACGCTCTCAGTCGGCAAATATTTTCATTTCAAAAAATATATTTCGGTCACTTTTGTAAGCAGAAAAATTCGTGACATTATTTACGAACGCGACTAAATGCTGTGCAAGACCAGGTGACGCTACAATATTTTGGTCTCGTATCATTATCATTTTCTCTCAGGAGCTTTCTGCTACACACTTTGTGGTATAAAAGCTCAATTTATCATCAGAAAAGAGGAACCAATAGTGCTTGCCCCTCGGGCAAGTTACAATAAGAAGACGCTAGCCCGACAAGTCATTCCACTAGCCCCGGGCTATCGGACAGCACCTTCGTCGCGCCCTGGTTCAAATCCTGTTTAAGCCTATATCTTTTTCAGGCTTTAATAAGTTCTGTGTATAACTGCGGTAATCAGTCATGTCTTAATAAGTGATTTTATCGAAAGAAGTACAAAAAAGAAGAAAGATAGAAGACCGCGAGAAAAAGTGTTTTTCACGCACCCAATTTTTCCTTGGGGTTTATTTACGGTCACGCTTGACTGACCAAGCGAAAAAGGGATTAAGGAGGCTCGAAAGGGTTTTTCGTTGCTATATTGCTTGTGAAACGATGGAAGATTACAAAGAAGGATGTTTAATGGTGTGGGCAAGCTATATGTCTCCTTGCAACTCTATTGTTGGGCTATACTTTAAGGGTACTTGTGACGTCATATCAGTTACCATGGCAACGCACGAGGTCCACAAAAGCGTCCTCTAAATTTCAGTTTTTGTAAATTATCTGAGAAACTAATTCGGTGACCTACCATTTTTATTTCTTTGTTGGAAAGTTCCGTAAATTCTTTAACTTTTCAGACAGTATGAAAAAATTCTATCTAGTAGAATTAAATGTATTTAAAGAAAACGCGTTTTATGGCTTACAGAAAATTCCACTAGATAATTTTCCCGGAAACTTTTATATCTGAAGTGCCATTGCGAATGATGCGTGCATGCAAAAAATCAAGATAGGTCACCGAGCGAACTTTCGAGCTAAAAACAAATGTTTTCTGCAGATTTTATTTCCGGTTCGCGCGATTTTACGCAGCATTAACTTCCGGTGTGGTGATTTTAATACTGGTTCAGCTGACGCGTGCATCTTAGTTATGGCGTGTGTAGATTGCGCGCGCGCGTGCAGCTAAAAACCCTTTCTAGCCTCCTTAAGCCCCGGCTAAACGATCTCAACATGCCAACGCAACATATCACAACATTGTTGGACGCAACATGTAGCGTACGTTTGGCCACCGTGTTGCGATGTGTTGCGACATGTTGGGTGTTGTTGGCTCAAATTTGGCCGTTTTCAAACTTGAGCCAACAACACCCAACATGTCGCAACACATCGCAACACGGTGGCCAAACGTATGCAACATGTTGCGTCCAACAATATTGCGATATGTTGCGTTGAGATGTTGTGATCGTTTGGCCGGGGCTTTACTCGTCTAAATCTTATCGCTTACAAAGGATTGTAATTAGCAGCCATTTACTAAAATGTATCTTCCAAATGTCAAGCGATTACCTGGCCTGAAAAACTACACTACGACCGCTTGGCTTCCAAAAAGTTGTCTTGTTGGCAGCTCTATTTCGTGTACAACGGCAAATGTGTGAGAAAATATCCATCCTGAATATCTAGCATGTCAGTCAGTTTGATTGCCCTCAGAGTGTCTTGTCTTAAACGAGCGTGCCTCAAAAGAACGGGTGATTGTGCATTCCTCTGACGTCATAGTGACAAATCGTCATTATGGCGGGATGGGGAGGCCTGAGTATTAATTTTCCTGTTCCCCGGAGACGAACGAGGATAGCGAGAACGCGAATTTCCAGACTTCATTTAGAAACGTTTTCATGGTCTCTTTTGCTGGACATTTAAATGAAATTCTTTGCTCCTCATCTTTTGGAAGGGTTGCTTCCAGCGACACCTCACACCGAGTGACTTCTCTCCCGAAAACATTCACTTCTGGTTTTGGCCTGGAATACTCAGTAACTTCACCAAGATACACTGTCAATCCAGACAAGAAACCACCTGGCAGTGAAACGTGCTTGAACTTCCTAAGCCTGCTAACACGAATGACCTTGACTTGTTTCCACAGGTCTTCCTGAACTTTAAAAGCCCGCACGGCATTACTGGGTTGCAGTATGCGCTGGTACTTAGCGTATTTTGTATCCCGGATGTCGCACGGCCCCAAAGCAAACCGGGTCTGTAACAAGAAGCGTACATCCGTCTCCCAACCGTCCAGTATGACGTCATCATCTGCCTGGCAGCCATCTTGCACTACGTCACGATCTGGGCGTCGTTGCCAAGGTCTTTTGACATCTACCATACACCAGCGGAGATTTGGAAACTTAATCTCCACAAATTTGAGGTTGTTGTCAAATCGGACGTAAAATTCCACATCGCCATCACAAATATCCACCAGGAATTTTTCCGTGGGATCTGTGTCAGGTTGAAATTGGAATGCCTCAATAAATGCCTCCACTCTCTCTGACGAGTGCACAACGGTGTAGAACGAGCTTCTTGAAGGTTTCCCTCGTACGCGCTTCTTTCGGTTTTCGTCTGTACTAACAGCGCGTTTTGGACGCCGTCGCCTTCGACGGGCGCGTTCTGTCTCCTGGTTCACGAATTCTACTGTTTCAGGAGCCTCGCGGTTTCCTTGACGCATGGTCGACTTCCATTTATTCGCTCTTAGCATCGCAATGGTGATAGACTCGCTGTCTTCCAGCAAAGAGTGTGGTACGCTAAACATGTACACCCTACCAAAGTGCACGGCGAATTCGTAACAGCCATGCAGCTGAGGATCGAAATCCCTCTCCAGCACCCGCAGCTGTTGAAAGAACTTCTCAATGAAGCGACGAAACGCGTATTCATTAAGGGTGGCTTGTTTCAGATTCAGCAAAGCAAGATGGCGTGCCAGGCTATCGTGCGTCTGATGACACGGCCCGTCATATGGTGTCAACGTCACGTGATCATTTTGATTCCGACTGCCTTCAAACAACAGCAAACTGGCGTCTTCTACAAAACAGTTACTCATGAGCGACAACCTGTCACTCGACGCCTGAACAGACATTCTTTCCAGCTCTCTTTCCACAGCTCGGATGGCGGGCTCACTTCCTTTCACCTCAAGAATGGTTGACGCACGAGATCTGGAAAAACTGGGACGAATGACGATGCTTGTCGCCCCAGTCTTCCTCGCAATTTCCTGGGCCTTGCTTTTCTCGACACCTGCTAAGTAGGTTGAGAGGAGAGGAGAAAGGAAAATTACGTTGTAATCTTCAGAGCCGCTTATCGCCAGCATGATCTGCACATCTCCATACAACGCTAACAGCTGATAGGCTCGTTGCATGTGTTCTTTCACCAGGACTAAATGCTCTTTGTCAAGCAGCTCTGTAAGTTTTCGCACGTGCAAGATGCGTGCAAGGGTATCTGGGAGGTCCTTTTCGAAAGACGAGTCGTGCGTTTGAAAGAAAGTTATAAGGACTGTACCAAGTTGGGCCGTGTCCAGCTCCGCTTGGGTGAGGGGTGAGGCGGTTGGGTTCTCGCTACAACTTTCTTCAAGACGGTGAATGATATTTTCCTGTTCCATGTACTGGGCACCATCCATCACGCCACCTTGTACTAGCTGTTGCCTCTTGATCGCGATGTATTCTTCATTAAAATTTGCAATAAGCCCTTTGCGCATGCACTGAACAAGGAGCAGGGTGGCCAGTATATTAGCAATGTTTCCAGCACCAGCTGCATTGCGTGAAACCCCTGTCACGCAACACCATCGATGAATAGCACGCAGCACCAGCAACAGCCGCGGATATGACTTCGTGTAGCTGGACACCAATGTGACCAAGTTAAAACTGTCTAGAGAAGAACTCAAATCACAGGAAAGGTTGGACGGGCAATTGCTACCAGCTTGGAGTTTCTCTGTGGGCCGCTTACAAACAAGAACCTGAAAAATTCAATTAAAGTTATGAGTACTTGTAGAATGGGAGAGAGAGAGAGAAAGGAGAATACTAGGATTTGGGAGCTAGCACTCCGGGAGCTTCCAAATCAGAAGGACGGGAATCCTCAACGTACCGTTTTTTGCACCTCACAAGGTGTTTAGCCTTAGAGGGTCCGTAGAGGGAGCTTTATGCGGGAACTTTTAAGGTATTGAGCCGAAGAAAATATGACAGTGTTGTTTTCGGTAGCCTCGGAGCTCCTACAAGCTCTAAATTTCATTGGCGAGGATAGAGTCGCAGCCCTTTTGTTTTAGGGATAGGGTCCATTGTTTCTGTTGTTTGTTCTTTTGTTAAACCTCATGGGTGGTCTCCAATCAGGTGAAAGCTTGTAAGAGCTGCGAGGTGACCCGTTGTTTTAAAATTGGTACCTCTTAGAGTTGAAAAGAGTAGAACAAGTTGCCAGACATTCAATCTCGTTTTTCAATCATTTTTTAGTATTATTCTAATATTGTCTCCTGATTTTTGGTCATCAGTCGAATGAAAAATCACGGTCTAGAACAAGTCTTATTTTGAATGTGTAACTCTTAATCTTAGGAGTGGATTATTGAAGTGATAAAATCAAATTTGCGGTAGCATATTCATTAGTTTGCCCTTACTAATATATACATGATTATAATCCATCAAACTTTTTCGCTCGCTTGTGATTGGTCTAAATACATCACGTGACTAAATATTCCCCAGCTAAAACTGGGGAATATCCGAGAATATTACCCAATTTTCAAAACTGCGCGCGTTGCGAAAAAGATTTGAAGGATAATAAACACAATAACCTCCATTTGGGGCAAAAATATGCTAGGATATTTGTCCTTGGACATAAGCTGTTCCTCGTAGGTCACAGTTTTCCTCGAGCTACGCTCTCGGAAAACTGTTCGCTTATCGGAACAGATAATGTCCACGAACAAATATCCTAGCCTATTTTCGCGCCAAATTGAGGCTATTGTTTATTTAGTATAAATTTAACGTAGTCTATTGTCAATCCGTGAATTTGATTGGCTACATTACCGTTTTCTATCTGCTGATAGTCAACAGTTACGCACCAGTGCACATCGTGCATCACGTTTGAACCTGATGTAACATAATGAAACAGTTCTTTTCTACGCGTTACTTGGCATTTTTTTTCTTTTTATGCAATGAGACTACGGTAAATTTATACTAAAACAATTAGACTACTCGCCCTCGTTTCCTACGAGCGATAGTCAACTCGGCTGCGCCTCGTTAACTATCTGCTCGTAGAAAACTTGGGCTCGTAGTCTAATTGTTAAATATAATAAATATGAATTTATATAGCGCTCATTTCCAGAGCTCACTGGCGGAGCACACTGAGTATTTTGACTGTAAACAAGTTTTCTTCTGTATAAGTTGAGGAAAACTCAAGCTTACCGGAAAATGCTTTTTGTTAACCAAACGAACTCCCCGAAATAGATTTGTGGCGCTTTTGCGTTCTTGTTCTTGTTCTTCGGATGGCGTTTCCTCCTTCAAGTGTGGTATCAATCCTTGAAGAGTCTTCACTTGATCATCGATTGAGATACTGTTCTCTTTCCGTTGTACCGCAGGAACACCATGAGAACGTGTGTGGTTACCCTGTGGTAGAATGCAGAGATCCAGGTCTGACTTCTGATGAAACAGGAGTGTGGCTGAAGAACCAATCATCGTGAGCGAGTGGTTAGGCTGGAAGGATCTAAGATGCCTAGAAATCCTGTTCTTTATGTTAACTCGTGTTTTTAGGTCTTCAAGTAACCAGCTCTTCTCCTCAAGAAACATTTTGGCGAGACTCTGGCCCACCATAGTTCTAACATCTAAGGCTTGAGCAGAAATCGAACATAGCGGTTCTTTGCGCTCTTTGATGGCGAGCATGATGTCATTGATAAACCAGGGGAGCCCGAGCAACCTCTTTCCGTGGACTGGATCCGAGTCATCTTCGTGCTCATGCGCATGCGTGTAAGCCACTTGGTACCAGGCTGACGCTTTCAGGAGCATCTCGTTTGAGATCTGCGTACTGTCCGCTAACGATTTCCCATCGTGTTCAAACTCACGAAAGAATTCCCGTCGGAATCTCGATCGCATGTCGAACACCCTTTCGCCAACGATTTCAGCGATCTCGGTTTTCTCCTTGCGTAAACGATTTCGAAGCTTTAAGAAGCATCCGGTGAAGACTTCGGCCTCGGTTTCAATGCCGTACAAACGCATCAATGCTTCCATCTCGGTACGGTACTGGTCATACACTTCTCTGGCTTTGTCAATGTACTCGGCATGACCTGATAACAGAAATGAACTGTCGACGCGCATTTTCTGGCTGTGTTTCTCTGACGCCGTGTCTTTAAACTTTCGGCAACGACGATAAAGCTTTCCTAACAGCTTATCAGACGGATAACTTGCTTTATCCGATTTCATCATAAAATCAGGGAACTTTTTCAACGGTCTCATTTTTGGCATCTGGGGCCACTTTCCCGTCTTAGGCGCGTCAACCGCTAAAGAGTGCAGCTCGGCTAAATGCAGACAGATCTCGGATTCCACTCCACCTTCTTCCACATCAGCCAAAGCTTTGTGCGCGTTGTCAATCACTCCTAACTGGTCAGACCGGATATAATCAACCACAAACTTGGTCATGTGAGCAGCTGTGATTGGTTCATCCTGCTCCAGTTTTTGAAGCGCTGGATAGTCCATTGGCGGGTAATTTGGTTTCCTTGGCAACAAGCTTTCGTTCCAGCAAACGAAGTACAGATCACCATCCAAATCACCGCCTATAATATCACAAGAATCCACTAGTTGAGAAGTGAAATACGATTTTAACTCTATTCTGCTCTTTACATAATTCAAGGAAGCCTCCAAATGATAGTTTGTTAATTAACTGTCACTGGACTGAGTGAAGTTCAATTTGGTCTGCAGTAAAAAAAAGTGAATGACACCTAGCTGACAAAAAAACACTCCCTTAAGATATATGGGAATACAGAGAAAGAGTATTCAGTCGATAGAAGGAGATGAGCGCTCGCAACGGCGGACACCTGGCTGGCTGGTAGCGGTTAAGTTTAATGAAAAATGGATTGTGCTAAAAACCATTGATTGTCGGGTAAAACATCATTTCACGTTATGATTAGCCGAGGTAGAAAAATATCCAGAAGATAATAGCAAAGCTAACATTTAGCAAATACAGTGAAGATTAAACTTGATTTACAAACGACAACTTTCGTCACCTGCCATCTCGTTGGGATGCGGTCGCGATCCTTGACGCGGGAAAACAATACAGTCCACAATATGGCCGAGCTGTGGTTTATCTACAGCCTCGAGCTGGCGAACATCTCCTGGATGTAGGCATGGATTCCTGGTCACCACTACCGGTCCTTTGACTACACGTTTGCGGTTCTTGTTGAACTCTTCTTCCCTGTCCTCACGCGTTGATTCCTCGGAATACTGCACGTAGACCTAATGTGGTGAAAAACATGGAATAACAGGTGTTAGTATATACTAAAACAGTAGATAGTGTTAAACGCGCGCGCTGATTGGCTCGTCAAACTCTGAATATCCTGTGCTATTTACCTCCGGGCAACTCGGGAAAAAATGGCGTCCCGGTTTGCATCCTTGACAAGCGAAGAAATCATCCAAATTAATTCTTTGTGGTGTATATTATCTCACGGTTCTAGTATATACTAAAACAACTATTCACCTCAGTGTCGGTGGCTAGCGTTGGATATTTACGTCCACTTCGGTGAATAGTTGAAAAATAAGTATATACTTAAACAGTGGATAGCGTTGAAGGCGCGCGCTGATTGGCTCCTCAAACTCCGGATATCCTGTGGTATTTACCTCCGAACAACTTGGGAGAAAATGGCGTCCCGGTTTGCATCCGTGATAAGTGAAGAAATCATCCAAATTAATTTTTTGTGATGTATATTATCCCACTGTTTTACTATATACATACTAAAACGACTATTCACCTCAGTGTCGGTGGCTAGCGGTGGATATTGACCTCGCCTCTTCGCGGCTCGGTAAATATCCATCGCTAGCCACTTCCACTTCGGTGAATAGTTATTAATTATATACTGATTTCATCTGCGAGCTTGCAAGATGAACCAAATCCTGGGTTATGGTTGGTTATCCCGTCTGCGCGGAATTACCCGCTATATACCATGAGAACATGATGTCCTATGCGCCATGTAAAACAATTTGGCTAATTGCAGGGAAATCCTCGATAACATGGAAAGAAATATTATCTAAACGTACCTGGCCTGGTTTTAATATACCCAACTCATCCATGACGCCCATCATCAAACGTGCACCCACTGGCGGCAGACGAATGCGGGCTCGAGAGAGAAGTTCGTGTATGCTATTTCTGTACATGGCGACGAGAAGTGACTTAAAGAACGGCTCAGTTGTCAGCGGTATCCCAGCGGTTGATAAACTGTGATAGGACACGCCCATTTTAGCTCCAGTTCCCAGTAACTGAATAGCGTCACGTTCATTAACCAGCATCCCTGGGAACAGATCAAATTTGAACTCGGCATTGCAGATCATCTTAACAACCACATCAAGGAAATAAGTACTGCTAATAGCTTTCATTTGAATGGTCACACACTAGGGTTTCATCCACAGACTTAAAAGTTAAAACCATCTTGTACAGCATAATAAAAAGTACCACATGAAAGTACTGCTCAATAGCTTTCATTTGAATGGTCACACACTAGGGTTTCATCCACAGACTTAAAAGTTAAAACCATCTTGTACAGCATAATAAACAGCACCACATGAAAGTACTGCTCAACAGCTTTCATTTGAATGGTCACACACTAGGGTTTCATCCACAGACTTAAAAGTTAGAAACCACCTTGTACAGCATAATAAACAGTACCACATGAAAGTACTGCTCAATAGTTTTCATTTGAATGGTCGCACACCAGGGGTTTTTCCAGCGACTTAAAAAGTTAGAACCGCAGTGATTTGGAGTACACGACACTAAAGCGCAATAGATTGTGGAATGACTTGTGTTCTTTCTCGTGAAATGCACCACATGAAGACACTCCGTTTAGTTACTGAATAAACTTTCATAACTGTGCTATGATCTTATAATAATAAATGGGAATTTGCAGTGGCATTTCCACGAAGTGGCTCTTCATCCACTGTTTCCTGATCAAATTAGAAGTGTTGGCCAAATAACACGATTCCACGCACATGCACTGCCTGTCTTTTTGAGTAACTAAGCAGTTTGGAAAACCGACATAACAGACTATTGCAGCAAACTATCGCGAAATGAACCTTTTCAAGTTCACGTGCAAGCGCGCGCTATATATAAAAGCTTACTCGCTAGCTGGTCTAACATGTTGTTCTGCAATTGGATAAAAACTTCATCCGGGACTCCAAGGTTGGACAGCAGCATGATGACCTGGTGGTTTAGATAAACGGCCTGGGGACGAGACGTCTGCAGTACCTCGAGCCTGCGGTGAAAGCTGTCAAATTTGTACATGCTGGGTCTAAGCAAGGCCTGCTTCCCTTGGAGACTGGGATCTATTGCAAGGACGCCTTTGTAACCAGCGAATCGGATTTGAAACGCAGATGGTTTAAACGGCTTGGCGATTTTCTTGACAACCTGTCGGAAGAATTAAGCGAAACTAAGACCAATGGTAAGTTTAAGCCCTTTCAGCTCCGAGATAGAAATACGAATTCTCCTAAATAGTTAGTATAATTTCTTTGAAAGTTAGTTTTAAGGATCCGTTGTTACATCAAGACAATATCCCCTGTTCTCATGTACATACTTCTGCGGCTAGCTCCTCTGATATCCTTCCTATTCCATCGGAAAAGCAGTATTTCTGGTCATCTGTCTTAACATCGTGTACGTCGTCATAAAAAGTCTCCTCACTGATAGCAAAGCCCACTGTGTCCATGGAGGTCGAAAAACACTGTCCCATGCGAGCCATGTACGAGGCAACACACCTAACGTTCAAAAATGAACAGAGAATATCACTTTTTATCTTGACGCGTTTTCACTGTGTGCAAGAATTGCTAGATCTGCTATTCAGACCAAAAACAAAACAAGAAAAAAGGAGAGAAGTAGAGAAAGCGGTTTTCTTTTTGAAAGGTTCCAAGACCTTCTGTCTGCATAAAGTCCGTAGCATTTTTTTAAATAGGCATCATCTTTTGAATACCCAGTGTCTTCCTTTTTTCCGTCTAGCTATTTTAACTTCTGACTTTATGTTTGCTACGGTGTAAATCTACAAGTTTCACTCTTCTATGAGTATTTTGCTATGATGATATCATAATCTGCTTATTACTGTATCCTTACTGCACTGATCGCTTTAACGAAACGTACTCGAGAAAATCACTGTAGTTTCGCATTGAGAAACACAAGCAACCGTAAATGACAAAACATGCGCAATTAAGACTAATCGCTTTTGAAATCAAACGTGTTTCCAGATCTTGCGCGTCTTCGATCAGTGCTGATCATGAAAGGAACGCAGGTTGTTTGAAACAAACCCTTTCAACCAGGACTTTTCATGATTAGAAGTTTTGTTTAGCGTGGCTAAAATAATTTAACCACTAGACATTTCTGACTTACTTGATACTTGTGAAGTCTCCCATCCAGCGACGTATTTCATCCGGTTGTAAGCTGGGCCCGACAAACCAGCAACTATGGTTACGAAGCTGACTGTTAGAAGACCCCAGAAATTGAAACCGCTGACTAGCTATTCCCAGTCCTTCATTTAAAACTCCCTGAACTCCATCTAGCACAAGATCAACGCTTCCTCTTGCTGCCGACAGTTTTGACAGATCCTCGTCACGGATACTGACGCAAAGGAAGTCGTCCGTTTTATAGTTAACGTTTCGGAGCACACGATTTTTGACCATGACTTCCGGTGGGTACAGCAGAAGCTTCGTTGGGTGATGACCGCGCGTTTAATCAGAGCACAATGGCTTGGGACGAGCCTGTTTTGAATCCCAGAAGTCAAAGGACTGTTCTGGTTCAGCAGTATTTCAAGGGTGTTACAAGGATTACAGAACTTGTCCTGTTCCAATGCTTTCTTTAACTTCTCCAAAGCGTTGATGACCATATTTGGAGGTTTACTTTGCAGAAGGCCGCCAAATGTTTCAGGCTGTCTTCCGCGAATTTCAGGATGAAAACTGATGACACTCTGTGCAGCATACTTGACGTCAAAAGGCAAATTGGGTGGGACGGTGACATCTGGAAGTCTTCCAAAGCTCTCCTTAACACGACAGTAAAATGATTTCTTGTCGAATCTTCTCTTGATTGAAGTCAACAGACGCCTCAGTTTGATGGGTTCTGTTGATAGTATGTCAGACAATAGGTAAAGCATTGGCTCCAAGCATTTTCACTATTTCCAATGTCTGGCACTCGTTCCCAAATTCTCTCATCCTCAGAGGGACTTGGGGAAGAACGTTCGTGAAAATTCTTTACAACATCCGGGTATTCTTCATCGGTCGAGGGCCTTTCGCTTTCCGAGTCACTCTGATCATCCATAGAGTCATTAAGATCGTCTTCGGCATCTTGTTCAACATGGATACCTTCGTCGAGATCTTGTCCGTCCTGTCCATCACCGTGAACATCTTGTGCAAGATTGTCCTCGGTGTCTTTGTACAATCGAGGAGAGTGTCGTACTGAGAGAAAAACTTTGTTTACTTTAGCATTCATGTTGCTATCTACCGTAATGAAATCTTCCAGCTCATCGTATCGAAGTTCCAGCTTGTAGGAACTCCCTTGCACGAATAAGAAAACGGTCAAGATCTTGAGGCTGTGGTCGAAATTAATCTCAACGTTCTTTAAGATGGGCTCTGAAGGCCATTCGGATCGAAAATGGCATCGATTAATGAAAGTCCCAAGAAACAAGGAATTTGCTTTGAGCTTATGAACAGGCTCCTCAGGTCTGCGACGTTTCTTAGGGAGGGAGGACTGGAGCCAAACTGGAAGTGGCTCCTCATCTTGGTTCGTCAGACGCGAGCACCAAACTTCCGTCACGTGACGTATGAACTCTTCTTGAGAACGGAACTCGTGATCACCGTCCTCATTAGGTTGTAGTTCAAACTCCATATGTTGTGGAGTGGGGTTGCTTTCTGGTGCTTCACTTGAAACTGAAGGGGACTGAATAACTTTCGAGGACATTACTTCAAAGTTGTTGTTTAAGAAATCTATAACGCGGTGTTTCTGACCTGCCAGATTATGCACCAAGACAGTTACCTTTGGGTTTGTAGCGCTCGATCTGGACATCTTCACTGCTTTTTTCTGCATCAGAGACAAGGTTTGGCTTTTTAACTTCGCATTCGAACAATTCCGCTTGTGATTGAGTCGTCTGACTGTGCATCAGGAATCCGATTGCCTTTTCCATGTTCTGCTCTTTGAGAAGCGAGTCTTCCGCAACTTCCTTTTCTTTTTCATTGCAGATCACGACAAATGTGCTGTCGGGTCGACGGGACGCGCGCCCGCGGGTCTGGACAAGAGCGCGCAGGCTAGCCGCACCTTGAAAGCGAATGACCAGGTTACATTCTGGAACATCAAGTCCCTCCTCTAAAACGCTGGTGCAAACGAGAAGCTTCGTTATTCCTGATCTAAACTGCTTTAACAATTCCTCTTGTTCCTCTCTCCACGCCATCCCGTCGTAACTTCCTTGTCCATGGCCAACAAAAGGTTCGGGATTCAACGTTTTCATCACATCCGGGATAGTTCTGATTTGCTCGCATAGTTTGTAAGCTGTTTTGCGCATGCTGACAAAGACGATACCTCTGGAAGTTTCATCCTCTCGAGCGCGGGCAACAAAGTGCTTTAGGTGCTTCACGAGGATGTTATACCTGTCTGACACAGGTGCATCTCCCTGGACCACGTTATCAACTAACTCTCCAAGAGCTAAAAAGGTAGGTTGACTACCAATTAATTTCTTAAGGGCGCTTTCTTTGGGGGAAGCAGCTTGAATCGTGCGGTAGACACAATCTTTAAGACACTCCATGGCATGATGGTAGCCAAGAACCTCGTTGAGATCAACAACACTGAGCATGTGCATTGCATGCTCGCCAGCTATTAGCGTCTTTTTCCTCCTCTTGTTGCCGTGGCAGTTGTCAATCAGCCTTCGTAGCGCACCTCTAAAATTAGGGGAGAACAAAGGAAGCTCTTGAAGGGTTTGACGACCTGGTGCATCTTCAGTTTGAAGCATTGTCTTGAGATATTCCACATGGTCCTCTATACGTCCCCTGAGAACAACGTGCCTGATACTCATACATTCTGATACGTCG
The DNA here is from genome assembly GCA_019787425.1 of Platygyra sinensis. Classification (NCBI taxonomy): domain Eukaryota; kingdom Metazoa; phylum Cnidaria; class Anthozoa; order Scleractinia; family Merulinidae; genus Platygyra; species Platygyra sinensis. The sequence goes on along the minus strand of JAHPZR010039067.1, from coordinate 20,340 downwards.
TAAACCGTATCAGGAATGTTAACATGAATCACACTTGACGTCAGAACAGGCATCGCAATCGAACAACACAGGTTCTCCAACAACTCCTCAAGTTTCAATCTGGTTTTTTCAGCTGTAATCTCCCCGGCCGGTGAAGCCGTCAGACCCAGCACAACAGGTTTAAACTTGTTTGCCGTGTCTTTGTAGTACGCCATAATTTGCTTGTACTGGTGGTTGCCACGGCAATGGTGAGCCTCATCGAAAACCAGCACTGAGACATCTGTGAGACGAACGGGTGGGTTTCCTGTGACGGCCAGAAAATTGAGAAAAATCTGATGTGTTAATACAAGCAGGTCGACTTTAATATCAGCTAACAGTTGGTGGATTCTTCTCTGTTGAGAGGGCTCCATTTCACCAACCAACGTTTCAACCCTTAAATCTGGAACCTGGGACTTGATGTAGTCACTCTGCTGGTATGCTAATGGTACCCGGTCCACCAGAAACACCATCAGTTTGTTTGGATTCAATTTCTTCATACAACTCAGTACCATTGCCGCAATCAACGTCTTTCCTGAGCCCGTCGGCAGGTAGACCAGCGTATTTCGGCTCATGGCAAAAAGGAAAAGCTCGCGCTGGTAGTCCCGCGGGATCTGGCGCGTCAAGGAATCAATTTTCCGCGAGATATGGGTCAACCCGCTTGTATCGCAATAAATTAAAGATCCGCTAGATCGTGGGGACCGAGAAGGGATTTCACCCTGAGGCGACACATTGACAACTTCAATACCACACTGTTCTTCAAGAGTCTTCGTTACATTCTTCAGTCTCCTCGCTTTAATCTCTTTGCCATCGTGGTAAATGTATATGTTATCTGTTTTGTAGCAGATAAGCTGTTTTGATGATAGTATTGTTACATTACCCACATGTGAATTACACTTTTGGCAATAAAATATGTAAGGACAATACTGTGCGCTATTCCGCCTTTCGGATTTTCAACCTTGGTGAGTTTTGCGCATGCCTCGTCTTCTTTTCCTTCCTTGACCGCGAGGTGACAGTGAGAAGGTGGAATTGTAGCTAACATCAGGATTCCTTTCCTTGCTAGCACGGAACGGCACTCTTTACAATGGAGTGTAACCGTACCTCTTTGAGCCATTGTTGATTCAAGAATAAACGCGTTCAATGATCTGCCGATAGATTAAGGCGGGGGTAAACCTGAATAGGAGAGAAATTTGAAGAATTATTAAAAGGGAAGGATTAAAATGGGTTGGAAACACTACCAGACGGTTGACCACCCCAAATGAGAGCCCCAGGTTGGTAGGGGACTGTTTGGTATCCGTCTACTAATTCTTCACTTCAAATTTCAATTTTCTAAATCCATCAAACCTTTAATATTTCATATTTTCCTGAATTTAACCTATTATTTGAGAAAAAAATATCTCTTTCCCAAAATGCCCAAAAATCACTCAAAAATTTATACAAAACCGTCAAACGGTGGTTATGGGAATAAGCAGAGAGATTTAGCATCGCTTAAAACGTGGCCGAGATATTGGCAGAAGGCCGTGTTAAGCGAAGTCAAAACAGCCTTCACGTGTACCCCTGCCTTAAGAAGGTAAGTTTGTTTTTCTAGTCCCAGACCAGCTAAGGATTACAAATTCTAGAACTGCAACGAAATGTAACATCGACCTCATGCTCGTTCCCAGAGCCACTGCCCTCTTTAGTCGGCGGGGTCTTGGCACGAAAAAATGGTGGCTTTAAAGACATGAATGTGATTGGTTAGATTCTTTGACCACGATTTTCGCTAATTCAACGCTGGTTTTATTCCATAAAATATCGGCTGGTTGGCCTAAAATTAACACTGGTCGATTGGAGCACCTACAGGGTTAAACTGAATGAATCGAACAAAAATTTGACCCATTGACTCCTGTGCCGCCCGTAACCGCCCGTGACGAGCCTTGGCCTTTCTTCCACTTCTGATGTCATCATTTTGACCAAAATTGGCATCATCTATACTCAACTTATGCAGGAGGAAAATACCTTTCTAATAATGCCCAGATCAGAGTGATCAGCCTAATGGCGCCTGAGATATGCACAAGAAGTTGAGTGAAAAACTCAGAGCAAAATTTCCTACCACTACACCTGGCTGCTCCATGGTAAAAATTGTTTTTTAACCGCAAGCAAGCCCAGTAAAAGGTCAATCACTGCAGCAAAAAGAAAAGGAAAGGAGAAAAAGGAAAGGGGAAAAAATTCAAACATCGAAAAGCCTAAAGACGTAGGTCACCTTCTCGTCTCAAAATTTTGATTTCTGCGCACGCCCGAGCCAAATTGTCGTAAAACGCGATGCTAGTGGCAGGAAGGGCAAGCTGCCGTGTTGCAAATGCATTCTCCACCAGATTAAAGCTAATTTGGCCGAGATCCAGCCTCAAAACCACCAAAATGTCCAAAAAAACGCATTTTGGCAAAAAGGGCTCCAGGGGACAATGGGTTAAAACAGAAGTAAAGTCCTCGGTGGAAGAGGCGTTCATATATTTCGTTATGGAGGACTTCACTCAAAATTCTTCAGTTACAAACTTCCTGACGCTTTGTAGGTGTTGTAATCAAACGGTTTTGTCAGAGATTAACCAGGGGTATTTTCGGAAAGGAAAAATGTCTCCCGGGGCCCGTTTCTCGAAAGACCCGGTAACTTAACGGGCCCGGAATCAGATTTTGAAATCAAAGCCTCAAGAAAATTAGGGTGTGTTCTGACCTCTAATAAAGTCCGTTCTGTTTCTTTAGCTGATAACTTTACTATACAATTTTCGAACTTTTTGAAACTCTGGAATGGAAAACAAAAAAGGCTTAATGGGCCCGGTAATTACTGGGAGCTTCGAGAAACGGGCCCCAGAGCCACCTTTTCCTCGTCCCAAGGCCCCGCCGGTCAAAAGGTTGTAATGACGACAGACTTGGTTCGTCACGCAATCTAACTCGTAGCCTGCAAACAGGCTCTCCGTGTGGGTTAATTATTTGCTTAAATCTCAGAATAATTAACCCATACGGAGAGCCTGTTTGCAGGCTATCTAACTCGACCGGTGACCATTCAAACACTGCTGTTAAAAAGATCTCGAAGACTAATGATCCCTAGCTATTGAAAAATTTCAAACCATCGCAGTGGTTGGTAAAAATCTACTGAAGTGTTGTTTTTGCTCGATGATCAACCTAAAGATCGCACGGCAAAAGCGGGCTCCTACTTCGAATGTAACTCGTACCTTCATAATGGCGTTTTGCCAACGCCAATATGATGTCACTTTTTATTTATAGTCCTTAAAATGCGTTTAAGCAGTGATTTTATCACTAAATTTTTATATAAAAAGTGGCTTACACTTCGAATGTAGATTATCTTGAATTCAATTTCCTTGTAACACTGTACACAACGGAAACATCGATATTCCATCGATGTCGTATTTCTAAAGAACCATATAAATCAAAATACAGTTCATTACATATATTAAAGAATTTTTCACATTCGTTTTCCGCTGCAGGTTCATTACAAGGTATTCTTAGCAAATTCCTTTCATTCTATTACACAGTAAATCACCTCGATCAATATTTCAACATTAATTCATAGCAAGTCAGTTTCTATTTATGTACTGGTAAATTTCGCACAGCTTTTCGATAATAGCCAACTGAAAATGTCTTACCTTTTGTCAAGATGTCATTTTTAAGGAAAGTTTCGAAGTATAACAGGCGATTGTAGTCCGATTTTGTCGTAATATAACAAAAAAGGTCTCAAAAAGCTGATGTTCATGCTTTTGCCCCGAGCAATGGCGAGCGAAAACATCAATTTACTTCCTGGAACGCCCCGTTCAATTCATTTCTCGGAAAGATCTATTTGCATTCTCGTCCCCAGAGCCCACTATCCTTATGCAATTAGTCGTAAGCTGCTTAGGTTGTTTGAGCTTTTCTTTCGGGGTATCCTTTACTGCTATCACTTTTGCGGTCGATTTTGAAATCTGCTGTGTTTATAAAGAAAACATTTTGATCTTAAACTCCCACAAAAAAGAAAACGACAATCCAAAGAACAGGCCGTAGCTTAGGAGCGAAGCTGAGACTCATGAGACGCTAAGACCTGTCATGGCTACGAGGCTGAGCCTTGTCACGAAATACTGAAAAAAGCTGCGTAACGGAGGGCACAAAAAAGGGATGTGACCGCTCAAAATGTTAAGCTTAGGTGGTCGCTAACGGGAGATAATCGCATAAGAGAGCTTCGACCATAGTGTATCAAAATTTTGCCTCATTAGCATATGGTAACTGCAGAGACTTTAGTCTTACCCATATTAAATGCTTTAATCATATAAAAAGTCAAGTTCGAGAAAACTGACATGACTGATACAGCACTTCCCATTGAGGAATTTCTCTTGTGCCATCCAGGAAGGCTGATCCACCTTCCCAGCACATGCCGTGGGAGAACTGTCGTGCGGTTCCCAGCCACCTGCTCCCACATGTGTTGTGTGGAGCAGGCGCTTATAGGGGTGCTCTGCACCCGCCTCGGCAGTAAAGGGTAGACTACATAAAGCTTCCAGTCCTATTTCTGCCCGACGGCTTTGCCATTCTGATAAGACCTAACAAGACCGAAACATCATGGCTGCCATTGCCCAGGGTATATGGCTGAGCGCATGCGTTAGATACTGGCTAGACCGTGGGTTGTTGTTTGAGTGTGTCACTTGCTTTTATTGTCGTTATGTGAACTTTAAGTCTGAAAATATAGGCCTTATCACGGTTTTCGGCGCCATCTTGACGGGTAGGCAAAGCGGTCAGAAATTACAGTGACTGTATGGGAATCCGATGATTGAATTTTACGCAATTTATGAATCGCAATATTGAAATACTGAGCAGAAGATTGTATTCACCAAGTTTGAAGGATGTAGCTCATGTATATGTGGCTAGAACGTGCTCAATTAATTTTTCTAATTTTTCATACATTTGTCGGTAAATTTGGTAGGGTAGAAGGGGCGGCGCGGGAAAAAGAATTATAGACGAATGTATGAAAAATTAGAAAAATTAACTGAGCGCCTCGGCTATCCAACCTACATTCTACATTCTACTACCCAAGAACAACACCAAACCAATATTACGTAGCAGAAATAAGCCAATCATATGATTGCTACCCGTGCAACCATGTCCAATTTCAGTGGCGGATTTAGACTTTGAGCTAAGGGGGAGGGGGGGGGGGGGTGGTTCTATTTTACTTGCCCAGCCGGGGTTTCTTCCTTCAGTCATTTCTTCTTTTTTCACCCAAATTAAAGGGGGGGGGGGGGGAGCCGAGCCCCCCGGACTCCTCCCCTAGATCCGCCAATGAAGTTACCATTTACCATATATTATTATTATTGAATTTTACAATTTAAAGGTTTGCAAAACCCGCTTATAGCAGAGCTAATCTAGGCGGGTTGTACTATTTACAATCATATTTACTATACCGAGCATCATAAAGCCAGGACGCTTTGTACACCTTTTATCCGTTAGCAGAATCACTTCCGGTTCCCACGTCAAATTTGGTTTTAGTCACACTCCGTCAGGCGAGAAACGCATTGAGGGAGTTTTGCCTTTGGACGTTTGAAGAAGAAATATTCACTTCGATGGAAACTTCATCGGAAGCCAGTGGTACCATTCCGTCGAAGAAACCAGGGTTTATTCCACAAGAAACAATCGATTATCCTTTCGACGTTACTTTGGTGGTCGAAGATGGAAAGGAACTCAAAGCTCATAGAGGTGTCCTTTCCAAAGGAAGCACGTTCTTTGAAAAATTGCTCGACAGCGGCATGAAGGAATCGACTGAAGGAGTAATTCGATTAGAAATGCTGTCAGAGTTCGTTATGAGGCAGATAATGGAGTTTATGTACACTGGTAGAGTGCAGATATCGACCGAAGGTAACGCCCAAGAACTAATGGCTATAGCGGACTATTTGGTTCTTCCGAAGCTCAAGACACTGGCGGGGAAAGTTCTAGTCGAGAAGTTGAATGTTTCAAACGCCATTTCGACTTACTGTCTGGCAGAGAAGTATCAATGCCAAGAACTCGTTTCCGACACCAAGAGCTTTATCCTTGCGAATTTCACCGATGTGGCGAAGACAGAAGCTTTCTTGAATCTGTCGAGCGAGAAAGTCAAAATGTGGATTGCAAGCGATAACATCAATGTCAGAACCGAAGAGGATGTGTTCAAGGTCATTGTAACATGGGTTGAGCGAGATAAAAGCGAACGAAAGAAAAATTTTGCCGAGCTTTTTCGTCAAGTTCGTCTTGTTTATGTATCGCGTGACTATCTTCGCAGTGATGTCGTGACAAATGAGCTCGTGAATAAACATGAAGACTGCCTGGATCTCGTAAAGGACGCTATGAAGTTTTATAACACTGAGAGGAAAGATTACCGTCATCAAAGTGTTAGACCTAGAAAGTCGCTTGAGACTCCAGTTGCTGTCATCTGTCTTTCAGGTTTTAAAGATGGAGAGCATATTGTGTGCTGTTACTACCCTAGTGAGGATGTGTGGTCGAAGTTTCAAGGCACAATACCTCCTGACACCTCAGATGTAATCTCTTGCCGTGGCAAACTTTATTTTATATGTAAGCAAGGTGACAGCATTTCATTACTATGCTATGATTCATTTTCCAACTGCTGGACAACAATGTCACACAAGGATCACAGAACACTATTGAAAGTATTCGTCACAAATGATGAAGAAGTCTATGCATTGTTGTGTGAAGATATTGTTTGTTGCCCAGAGTGTATTTCCTTGCGTTCTCGTGGAATGTATGAGCCTTGTGGAAAAACGCACCTTTCTTTCATTGCAAAGTTCAACCCTGAATCAGGCTCATGGGAAGATATTTCTTCATTTGATTTGGGTGAAAGAACAGCAATTTGTGTTGTAGCCAGAGAAAATTATGTGTACTTTCTTGGTGGGTATGCTGATGACCGATGTGAACCCCTGAGGGATGTACACAGATATGACATCACAACAAATACATGGGACAAAATAGCGGACCTTCAAGTTCCAAGATGGTATGCTCGAGCTGGTGCTGCTGCATACAACAGTGTTTTCATTGTTGGTGGAGTGGACAAGCATTCCGGGCCAGAAAATTGTGAAATGTACAATGAAACAACAAATGAATGGCAATTTATAGCAAAGCTAAGGAAGACCCCTTTGACAATTACAACCCAACTGTGTTGGGTGTCGAGAACAAGCTCTATTCAATAATTTGTTGCATCTGCACCTGGAACCGGAAAGACAGAATTGATTGCTATGATCCTGATACCAATGAATGGATTGAGAAAACTCAAATACCTCTGGAGAAGTTGTTTTCTAAGGCAATGATTGATGGTGCATCTTACTTGAATGTCACTTTCTGCTGTCCTATGAGAGTTTTCAAGCACTCAAAATTTCTCAAACATGCCGCATTTCCTGATGACTGTTCTAAAGTCAGCAAACAAAAATGTGCTATGATGTGAGCTAAGAACTCCAGAGAAGTTGTTCTGATTTGATTTGTTGTGGCTACTGCCTTGAAGAGGCAAAGCCACTTAGCCCGTGTACTCACAAGGGATGTTTACCTCGGTTTTGTTTTTACTTTACTAATTCAGAAGTGAAGTTTTTAGTGGTGTGAACACAGTATCAAACCTCGGTAAGTGGTGGCAAAATCAAAAGTAAGCCAACCTAGATTTGTCGACAGTTTAACGCCTCATCAGGCACGGTTTAGCTCAGTAACTGACGGTAACCGAGGAAAAGCAGACGTCACGACATCTTGGCAGCAAGTACTCATGCGTTCAGCGCGTGAAATATTTTTATAAAATAACTAAGACAGTACGCACGCTCTGATTGGCCGAGAGGCGTGTTTGCATGAGAGTATGTAAACATGGTTGTCACGTCACGCTTTCTGTGTTTCCCCGGCACAATTTAAAACCATTTCAAAGCGGATAGTTCAACTCTCAAGTACAAATATTAAGGAATTTAAATGAAGAAAATTTTTCCAAGTTTTGATTTGGGGATTGACCATCTCTTTCCCTCAGACCCGTGGAAAGAAAGCAAATTAGAAAGAAGAACAACAGCCCTTTGCATGCCTCGATGTTAGTGAGCTAGACGACCTTGCCGAGGGAGTTCAAGCGAAGACAGCAAAATATTATGCAACAAAATACACAGTAAACGTTTTTCAGAATAATTTTTGCATTTAATAACTACAGTAAAATTCTCAAAATCACATTCTGTTTTTTGAAAAAGATGTGCAATAAAATTAGACGCCAACTAAGCTTATATGCTATAGTCTGCGAAGCGAAATCGGTTCAAATCAAATTTACACGGCCGATCGGTTGCCGTGTTTTGGCTGTCAAATGTTCAAGAAATGACCACTAAAACTTGGAAGAATGTACCAGACAGCTCACCAGACTGATGGATTTAATGCCCTTCGACTTAACTGCATTAACTCAAACTTCCCTGCTTGTGCTATGATTCCAAACCAGCAAAACTTCACAAGGCATGATGAGCGATTTAGATTCTCATCTCGGGCTGCCAAATTGGGCAAGTTTGCGTCACTTTCAAGAGCGATCAAGTACAGTGGTTTCATCTTGAAGTTCTTTCCTTACAGAGTCGTAAATCTTTTAAACATTTCTTCTGTTTTCACGGAACTTTAGGCATTTCTCCCAAAGATTTATAATGATTCAAAGCTGATATCGCTTTCATTTACACGGCACTCGCTTGCTTGCTGGCGATTTTGCCACAAATTTTTGATTTTTTTAACACGAAATTTCATTGGTTCATGCGTTATCAGATGCGCATTTTGATTGGTTAGTTTGAAAGACAATTGTCTAGAGCGTGTATTGAGAAAAGCTTTTTGGATCAAGAAGTTAATAAACAAAATTTCTCTTCATTTGTCGAATTAATTTAAGAAATATTTTATAAAAGCAATAGAAAACTTTTTTCCTGTGTTTGCAGAGCCTGATATAAACACTCGAGGGGTTGAGAGAATTCTCGACAGTTATGCAAACCCTCGACTTCGTCTCGGGTTTGCATAACTGCCTCGAATTCTCCCAACCCCTCTCGTATTTATATCAGGCTATGCAAACACGGAAGACGTTTTCTATTGCTTAATTGTTACTATTCTGGGTCAGGGCTTATTACAGATGACGTGAAGAATTCACCAACTCAAACATTGACAACTATTAGTGTTATTGCTCTTCCCTTTTTAGTCCTGTTACTCAATCCCTTCTGGGTATATTCTATGATTCGAAAATTCATCCCTTTGTAGTGTCAATCAGGGACATCACAACCTTGTGTCCTGTGGTCCTTTATATTGTGCCATAGGCCTGAGGAGGTTGGTGGAGGAGGTACTTGGGGTAATTTTTGCAAGGTATGTGCTGCCGGCCTCTCAGAGCCCCTGCTCTATTATTTTCTGGCCAGTTATAGACCCCATCTTGGTCACTCTTGGGAAAATGTAATTTAATTTTGTGGTTTCAAGAATGTAATGTAGAGTGAACTGATTGTTAAATTTAATAAACAACAACAATCTGAACTCTTTAACCAAGATCATTTTGAATCCTTATTGACTAGAATTTCGTACCTCAAAAATCCGAAAATGTGCAACCTCCTTCTAATGACTCTATTGAAAATGCAACCCCATTAGCCTCTTATAATAAAGTACCCTTTCCCCCACCTGGGGGTCACAGGATACACCAGGTACAGGGCGCTGCCCCGCCAAATATCACTTTCATCCCTCTGTGCACACCCCTCTTCACAACTTTCCCTCATTCTCTCTCAGTGAAATGAGAAACGCCTTGCACAATATTGTAGCTGCAGTCAGCATAATGTTTAGCATAATTTTTATTACTTTTTTTTTAAATTTGAGAAAACTAGCATGATTTCTAGTACCGCTAGCACAGTTCGCAGTTTTAATTATCGGAGCAGTTTTGGGTTTTGACATGCACGTTGTTTCCTGAATCCCAATTGTAGGCGGACATTGTTCGATGTTTTAACAGAGTTTGCAGTTTACCGAGCCCGGAAATGGGGACCTGGAACTAGGGTGTACGTGAACCAGAAATTCCATGGCAAACCATGTCGGTCCCAATACCTCTCACAATTCAGTACCAGAGACCGTTCCCTGCAGCCAACAAAGGAAAAGGACAGGCTTCTGATTAAAGAAAATGTATTTTTCCTGCTTGACATGGTTTTTGAAGAGCGCAATTTTCAAAAAGTAGTATAATTGGGAAAAACGAGCATATTTTAACATGATTTGGCCAACAAAACAACAGTACTACTTGCATAATATGCTGCTTTGACTAACACAATCTACAAAAGCCTATCAGTCAGCACACATATTTTTGCCTTCGATGGATTCTACTCAAATCAGGGCAGACATCCCGGACACGAAGGAAAGCTTTATTCGACGGGAAACCGTGATCTGACCATCCTTTGGACGTAACGCTGGTAGCCACAGGGTGGAAAAGAAATCAAAGCGCATGAACGTGTTCTTTCACAAGCCAGTGGTTTCTTTTGAGACACTGCGCAATATTGATATGTGGAAATCTAACGAGGGCGTAGTTCGCTTAGAAATGGCAACCGAGCTGCCTCGTTCCCAGATGTCTCTCTCTCGCTGCAAAGGTGGTGGGCGCGCAAGGGAGGAAGGGAAGGGGAAAGGAGGATTCGCCCCTTCTCCTTCCCGTGGTCCCTTGCATGCTCGTCCCCAGTTTCTCGTGCTTCGAGCTCGCCTTCTTGCGACTCAAATCGAAGTAGCTTGTATGAAAGATGCAGTGGAATTTACTTACACTGGAAGTGCTCAGGTATTATCTGAGGACAATGACAAAGAGTTGAGCATCATGGCACATTTTTTGGTTCTTCCACAACTTGACAATCTCCTAAAAAGGTTTAGTTGACAGTTTTGAGCTGAATACTCGAAACTGCATTTCAATGTAAAGTTTTACTGAAGGATGTGATAGCAAAGAACTTACTCAGTTCTATCAGAAGTGCTTCAAATTCCCTCGCTGTATCAAAAACTGAACAATTCTCCAATTCTTGAATCTCTCCAGCGGGGAAGCTCCAGGAAGATATATCCAGTAAACATGTATTTTGTTTATAGCGGAGCTCCGGCGATCAAAAGGACCGCCAAGCGAAGCCCCATACCATATAGAAAACTGAAGGAAACCCATGAATTGATTTTCTCATGGTTATCATGGCTAGCGGTATTGCTCGTGGGCGCGTACGCACGACGAAGGCGACGGTGGAGTCGCGCAAGATGGCAGCCATCCTCCAAATAGGTTGACAGAGACATGCAGCCTTCGTTTACCGTGTACTTCTTTGATATTGGACATCCATGTTATGATCAATTGACACCTGTCAAAGCAAGGTATCTGCTGACCAGTATCACGTGACCATATCGCGGGCTCAAGTTTACAACTTATTGAGGTCACGTGTTTTTTGAAGTTGACCGCTGACCAAGTGCTGGTTTTCGATTGGATTGCGGGCTCATGTCAGGTTAACTTGTTGAAGACAGGGCAGGATTGTTCGGAAGCCGGTTAACCCTAGCCCAGGATTGAAATTGATTCGAATTATCACTTTTTCTTCTGTACAAATGTTTTTTTTGCTGCTTAATTCGTTTTGTGTATATGGTGATTATAAGTAATAGTAATTGGACCGAGTGGAGTACAATTCAGGGAGTAATCGCGCGAGTAATTTCAAAATCGGACGAGCGCGAAGCGCGAGGCTGATTTCAAATTACGAGCACGATTACTCCCTGAATTGTACGACACGAGGTCCAATTACTAATTAATCGTATCTATAACAAATTTCGGAATTAAAAATGTCTTTTCAGAACTTTTTTTGAGCAAAAACGTCTGTAGCGCTTTTCCTAAGTTTTGAAAACTGTGGAAAACATTGCTAAGGAAGCCATCAAAGCGCGTGTAATTGGCGTGAAAATCACGTGGGTATCCAATTACAAGTGTCCGATTACAAAAAGTTCAAATCGGACACCTGTAATTGGACACCCACGTGATCGCGCGCCGATTACGTGACAAATAGGCGCGCGGAGAACCAATCACGTTCGAGAATTTTGTTATAGATACGATTAGTAATAGTAATTGGACCGAGTAGAGTACAATTCAGGGAGTAATCGAGCGAGTAATTTCAAAATCGGACGAGCACGAAGCGCGAGGCCGATTTGAAATTACGAGCACGATTAGTCCCTGAATTGTACGACACGAGGTCCAATTACTAATTAATCGTATCTATAATAAATTTCGGGAAAAAAATGTCTTCTGAGAACTTTTGAGCGAAAACGTCTGTAGCGCTTTTCCTAAGTTTTGAAAACGGTAGAAAACATTGCTAAGGAAGCCATTGAAGCGCGCGTAATTGGCGTGAAAATCACGTGGGTATCCAATTACAGGTGTCCGATTACGAAAAGTTCAAATCGGACAGCTGTAATTGGACACCCACATGATCGGGCGCCGATTACGTGACAAATAAGCGCGCGGAGAACCAATCACGATCGAGAATTTTGTTATAGATACGATTAAACTCAAAACAGAAGCCAAACAATAAACAGAAAACCTCACCGTAAAGTTACAAAACTCAAATCAACATTCTACCTTTTCCTGGGTTGATTAATCGGGCACTGAACAACCCGGCCAGGGGCTACGCTTTTAGGCTGGCCTAAATCTATATATTATAATTTGTCGGCGGAAATCGCAAATCCAATTTGCAACGTTGTCGTGTGATTTTCATGTATTGTTCTTTATTGATTCTTTAAAGCCCCGGCCACACGATCGCAACATTTCAATTCAACATGTCGCAACATTGTTGGGCGCAACATTTTGCACACGTTTGGCCACCCTGTTGTGATGTGTTGCAACATGTTGCTTAT
>JAHPZR010039065.1:32500-37416 GCA_019787425.1 Platygyra sinensis | reverse complement strand
CAGGGATCCGAATGAAACGTTTTGCGGCGTTTTCATTGAGGACAAACAAGCTTGACTCTAATTTGCATATATGGCGACTGTAACGCGATACTTTTGTTTAACATTTCACTTCTGTTGTGCTTTCGAGATACGTTTGCTCGTACACTCTTTTCTTTTCTAAGGATGTTATTTTTCCGGCCCAGACTGAATATTCATATTTCTCTGCCGATTTTAGGCTGAAAATATTCTTGTATTATTCTTACATTATTAGCTTATGGCATTTTCGTTTTATTTAGAATTTATTAGGCTATCAAGTACAAGTGTTTGGTTTCTGGATCTGGATCGCGTTCAGCACATTGTGCATTTGTGCTCTGGACACCACTTTTCGTAGCGAGGCCCAGATGTCACGCAAAATATATTCTTATATAAAAAAGAGTTCATATCAAGACAATTGTTTTTTTTTTTAGTATCTGACTAGAACAATAACGTTCAATATTATTGTTTTCAATGAGCAGAAATATAAGAAAGCGGGGGCAGCTTTAGTGATAACTATACTAGTATAGAATTCTATTCAAGACACGGGCCCCTGTCCAAGGGGATAAGACTCATCCTCTTATTTTTATTCGAGCATAACGAAATTTTATAGCATTAATATTTAAAAGAATACTAGATCTAAATTAATTTAGTCCCAATGTATTTTATTATTTCCCTGACCATACCGGTCTCCATGTCGTGTAGCACAACGAGCCCGACGTCCTTTGCCTCCCCCGACCGCTGGCTCCCGTGGAGATGCATCCTTGTGTTCTACATCTCCACGGGAACAGTGGCTTGTCACCATTCCCGTTATCTTCTCTTTCTCCTCCTCCGTTGTGTACCGCTCGCGCGAGCCCCTGGCCTGTTACAAGGCCCTGGTATTTGCTGCCAGACTACGCCGAATGTTCTCGAGGCCTAAATCTGCTTCTCACGGGTCCAAGGTCTGTTTGCTGCCGGCGTCTGCCGTGTGCACACATCCCTGTATCGTCTTCTCTGGCCCCTCACCCTCAAATTGCACCATACATGTTCACTCTATCCAGAGGAATCCCACCTGTCTCTTTGTCCCTCAATGCTCTCACCAGCAGCTATTGCGCCTCCCCATTTTACGAGGTAAACACCTCCTTGTTTCTCTTGTGTCTACGGGCGCACCGCTGTCTTGCATAAGAATCTCTGCACATCCTCGTTCCCCTACGGCCCCGCACTTCTTTCTTTTGTCCTTGTACCACCACCGCGACCGTCCACTATTGCCGACTGCACTTCTGTCGCGATGATAGTGAGACCTCACCCCAAACCTAATTATTATTACACGTTTGCTCTCATCGTTTTATATCAGCATTCACTGTGCACGTGACTCTTGGCGAGGGTGTCAGCAAGGCTCAGGCTGGCAGTAGTGACGCATACATTGCTAACATGTGTGGGCAAAAAATGCGCGATCCAGCCAAGACAAACCCTCTATTCTTGCGTCGACAAACGAGATCTGCATAGGCTCATCATCACATTGTCCGCTCCATCAAACGAGACACACTTGCACCATACATGGGCACACTGATACTGATGATTTGTAAGGATGACACACACGATCACTATTGTCGTGCCTAAATCTGGCAGGTGTGAAACTCAAGAAATTCGTCATGGCCCGGAAAAATAATCTTAAGACGAATGAAGGGACGAAAAGAGTCTACGAGCAAAGTACATGAGAGAGGGAAGCGGCACCATTGCAAGGCCCCCCCAGCACAACAACTCAGACAAAAGCAGGGCCGTATACAACATTTAAAACATGAGAAGCAGCAATGTAGAAGCAAGACCAAGCTGCAGTGATGTAGTGGTACATTATACTAACACTGACACAAATAGAGTTCAAGCTTTGTGGATGACGTAAGTGACCACCCCCGAGTACCACCCAACCAAGAGTTCAGAAACGATATGCAAGGACCATCCCCTAGAGTCTGCTCAGTAAGGATTATCACACAAGTGAAAATAAGCCATCCAAATAAACGAGATGCCAAAGGAATATTTCAAACTTTATTCCTCCAGAGCTAACATTTGAGAGAACCTAAAACATATCTTGCAATATCAAGAGAAAAAAACTGGCAAAAAAACAGAGGTGTCAATGTCTGCAAATTACAAGCGGATAACAGCGGAAGCCACACAGAAATATGACCTCTAACGGCTTTACTCTGACGAAATGTCTCCCTGAAAACACAGGATTAGTGCTTAGCGAAATATTCAAAGATCCTCCGATCGTACCATACAAAAGGGGCAAAACTTCCTAAGCGGCTACTACACGTGAATTGGAGTCGCGCAGGCCTGTCACCTTATTGTTATCCTTGGGTAATTCTGACGATCGGAAAGTACTATACTGATTTAGCTATTTAGTCGCAAATGAACCACACTGGCCTCGAATTTCGATCTAGTATACTTCAGGACTCTCTGAGCTGTTTTCCCCCCAAAATCCATCTTCAGGATCTCTGAAAGCGTTTTCAATTTGTTTTAGGTCATAATCTCGGCCATTTCGAAGCGAACTTATTTGATCGCGCTGAAATAGTAATGGAGGCCGGCAAATACAAACGCTTTTCAGGGACGCTTGAACTCGAGATCTAAACCAAGGACAAAGCTCGTGGCAAAGACGCCGATCCCGCAAGTCCTCGCGCCCGTGTCCCTTTGCTGGCCTCCCATGAGCGTTTGCGGGAAAAACGTCGATACCTTGCGGGCGTGCAAGCGATCAAATCGAGATTTTTTGCGGCTATATACCGGAAATACCTACATTCTCTCTTCTTCTCTCTCTATTACGCGGGGAGTCCTAAGGTGCCTCCTCGGGTTTTTGGCCCTCTGGGGTCAAAAACCCTGCGGGGGCAAATACAATGAAAAAGTCATTCACTCGTAGTAGTAAGTGTTAACCACATAAACAGCAACATTAACACTGCCACTGGTACTCATTAAAAGAAAAAGAACCACAAAGTGTGGTTTTCATTGGCAGGCAGACTATCTTCGCTCTAGGGCATACTCGTCTGAGCAAAACTGCTAAGGTTTACGTGTCGCTATCGTAAAACCACAAAGGAGAGTCTGTTTTGGCCTGTCTATTAACTTTTCAAAAAGGTAAATCGTTCAAAGACACTCGCCAGAACAAAACTTTAGAGGCTTACGTGCCGCTATCGTAAAACAACATAGGAGAGTTTGTGTTGGCCTGTCTATTAACTTTTCAAAAAGGTAAATCGCTCAAAGACAAACTCGCCAGAACAAAACTTTAGAGGCTTACGTGCCACTACCGTAAAACCACATAGGGGAGTTTGTGTTGTCTATGACCTTTTCAAAAAGCAATATTTGTCTGAAAAAAAAATTCGCGCAGAGGGTTTCACCTGAAAAAAAAT
The DNA here is from genome assembly GCA_019787425.1 of Platygyra sinensis. Classification (NCBI taxonomy): domain Eukaryota; kingdom Metazoa; phylum Cnidaria; class Anthozoa; order Scleractinia; family Merulinidae; genus Platygyra; species Platygyra sinensis. The sequence goes on along the minus strand of JAHPZR010039065.1, from coordinate 34,036 downwards.
TCCTGCACAAGCCGTGAGCGAAAAAAAAAAAATTCGTGCAAGCTGAAAATTCCCCTCCCCCCCATCACTTTCTAATGGTCCGTCCCTAATACGTGTCAATCTTCTCCATCCTTAGCCATCCTTGTTCCTTTATGGTTTATTATTATCTCTTTGATGTTTTTCTATCTTTGTAAAGTATTATTTTCAGGTTTCTTTCAATTTAACGGTAATTTTGACGATGCTCAAAATAACTCAAAATACGGTGACTGAGCCCCTTTAATTTAAGCTCGATCCGCAGCTCAAACTTGGATACAACCAACGTCACCTTAAAATTATTTAATCGATGTCACTACTAGTTTAAAATGGCGCTGTTCCTCGTAAATAATTATCTTCAGTTTGCTGATTTCGATCGAACCAGGACGTGATGGTAGTCGCATGTTGCAAAGAAATTGGCGACTTACTAAAAGAAAAATCTGCATTCATTATATTACAGTAAATTTAAAAAACAGATGTTACTGTTAAAAAGAGAAACTATTTCATCAGTAATGGAATTTGGTTTCGTACGAGATCCCTAACCTTTAACGGGGAGCTTACGACGTTATATTCTGAAACCGTAGACTTCTGACTAATGGCCGAATATACCAGCGACTATGAATCAAGATGTTTACTCTGCATTTCACAGATTGTTGACTTCAAACGCTATAACAACTCTACCAGATGGAGTGTTTACCACATTAACAAATTTGTGGATGCTGTAAGTGAACAACTTAAGAGACAAATGAGAATACCGCCACTCAAAGATGGCAAAGACCCAACGGAAAGACACTCATCCACTGTATACATACATGTCATTTATTTCTTCTCGAATTTAAGTAGCTAAAATGATAACATAAATATTTGAGAAAGAGAAAACATGTACCGTGTTTCTATCGAGTGTTAGTATAAATCTACTAGCGTTCTATCACGAATGCCGTTCTCTGATTGGCTACGCTACTCACTATCTATTCTCTGATAGATAGTGAGTAGCGTAACAGTGTGCGCTGGTTAACAAAATGACGGCCGTTTCTTGGCGTTTTCGAAGTGTAGAGAAGAGAATTTAGATTAAGTTTTGAACGAGTAGTAGATTTATACTAAAACAATTAGATTATTCGCTTTCGATTTCTATCGCGCGATAGTTGACTCGGGCTGCGCCCTCGTCAACTATCACGCGATAGAAATCTCGAGCTCATAATCTAATTGTTAAATAGAAACATGAGTAGAAGTTTGGGAGAACGAGAAATGCTTTTTCGAGTTCTTCTAAACTCTCACGAGTTTCTATAACTCAACAGAAGCACGGGAAACATGTTAACTATTTCTTTCACACCGCGCCGAAAAAAGGAAAACAACTTGTTAACTTTGATTATCAAATAAAAATTATCTTTGCTTGCGCCATCATTACGTCAACAGCTCGCCGTAGTACCTCCGTGTTTCTATTTAAACAATAGAGTGATCCTTTCGAGGAACTTTCGGCTGATAGTTGCCCCTAGGAAATGAATATTTGCCCTCAAAGCTTCGCTT
>JAHPZR010039065.1:0-25000 GCA_019787425.1 Platygyra sinensis | reverse complement strand
AACAAGATTGCGGTCGTTCATCGTGGTAAAGTGATAATAATAAAATATTATCGTTTGTCTCACGATGTAGTCACTTTAGGATGTAAATCGCGACGTTTCGACTGCGTACTGCTAGTCTTCATCGGGCGATGAGGTCGACTGGGTACGCGAAACCTTATAAAGCATGATGTTCGCTGTGACTGGTTGGTTTTCAACAGCTGTGATTGGTGCGTTTCGATCCTCACTGTTCCGGTTAGCTGCTCCCTCAGTGGCCCGCTGCTAGTTCGGCCAAAAGACTCTGTCGACCTGACTAAACAAGACGACGTAGTTTACAGAATACCCTGTGAATGCGGCAAAGTTTACATCGGCGAGACTGGAAGACCTATGCAAGACAGAATAAAGGAGCACGACCGAGACATCCGGCTTGTCCGTACCAAGACCTCCGCCGTTTTAGAGCACGCTCACAGCACCGGACACTAGGGAGTTTTAGCAATGACGACGGCGACGGCGGGGACGACGCCTTGTAAAAAGTGATTTTATATTTTACCTTCGAATGTCGCAACTATGTAAATCTGTTCAGTAAGCCTATCAGTCTAAAAACTTGCTCAGGCTAAACATGCACCGATAGCGTTTAATTCCTAAAGAAGATACTTAGCCATTGCGGTTCGCGTTCTCCAAAATACATAGAACTTAGTCATTTCACGTTGTTGTTTTGCAGAGGACGGCAAAGAAATGTACAAAGATTCAAAACGCACGTGCTCAGCTATTGTTCTGCTCATTAAACTTTTTGTTTGGTGACTTTCTCGTCGCCGTCGCCGTCGTGGTTTGCTAAAACTCCCAACTATTCGATTTGGGTCGAGGTAAAGTTTATTGATCGTGATCCACATTGGAACACACCCAGGGTCATAGTACAGTCCCTGAACTCTCCTTTCTTCCCGCCCCAAATAGCGGCTGAACCCGGGCGGGCGAAAGAAGAGTCCAGGATAACTTGCATGCGCATGCTCAGAACGAACCAATCAAAGATTACTAGGTCCCAACCACGCCGCTCGCGTCAATGTGTCGCGCCATGCCTTTTTCAGCTCGCGCTCTGAAAGAAAACATTTTCTTTGACGTTGATATTGTCGTTAAAAGCGTAAAAATCGAAATATGGTTTATCGTGGTCTGTACTCTTATCTCTTTTCCCAAACATCTTTTTCGTATTGTTTCTGTATGTTGAGCGATTTTGCAAAAGTTTTTGAAAGGAAAGTCTGACGCGTACAAGTACGTAGCTCATTTGCATAATTCAGCGCGTGCACTTTCAAGTCCGAGTAAGTGTTTTCAATTGTCAACAAATCTTGGCAAAGATTTCTTTCGTTATCTTTGATATTGTGATAAAAAAAACAAATCGAATGCATATGTGGTTTAGCGTGGCACTGGTGAAATTCCACTGATCTGGGATTAATTGATATGTTTTTAATCAATCTGAATGCAGAAATTGTTGCTTGTATATTATCATTCAGAAAATTGCGCCACAAGCCAAATCTGGGTTTTCCCCCCGATTTGGGGGAAAAAAATGGCGGCGTTCTGAGCATGCGCATGTAAGTTATCCTGGACTCTTCTTTCGCTCGCCCGGGTTAAGCCCTATATCGGGCGGGAAGAAAGTAGAGTTCAGGGACTGGACTACCAGGGTCAAAGAGGCGATTCACATAAGACTTCACAATAACAACATCAACAGGAATAGTGGAATAGGCTAGTTTCGAATTGTGCAGAAACAAAAGAACAAAGTCGAGGTTCAGGGGAATAATTTGCATTTTGTATTGTTCATAACAAAGGAAAATGCAAATTATTCCCCTGAACCTCGACTCTGTTCTTTTGTTTCTGCACAATTCGAAACTAGCCTATTGAAATTCCAGAAGCATGGATACCCACAATCAAGAAACACAACAATAGGAGAGCTACAAAAAAGCGGGCCACTGAGGGAGCAGCCAACCGGAACAGTGAGGATCGAAATGCACCAATCACAGCTGTTGAAAACCAACCAATCACAGCGGAGCATCATGCTTTGTAAGGTTTCGCGTACCCAGTCGACCTCATCGCCTGATCTAGACTAGCAGTACGCGGTCGAAATGTCGCGATTCACATCCTAAAGTGACTACATCCTGACACAAACGATAATATTTTATTATTAGATACGATTAATTAGTAATTGGACCTCGTGTCGTAGAATTTAGGGAGCAATCGTGCTCAAATCGGCCTCGCGCTTCGCGCTCGTCCGAGTTTGAAATTACTCGCGCGACTACTCCCTGAATTGTACTTTTGTCGGTCCAATTACCATTACTAATCATAAAAATTACAATTTCCTCGATTGTGATTGGTTTAAAAATTCCTATTTCCCACTAATTCACTTGTCAAGCTGTTATCGGACAGTTTGTTATCGGACACCTTGTTATCGGACAGTTTGTTATCGGACAGTTCAATAAGCCAATCACATTCAAAGATGTAGTTAAAATTAACCAATCACATTTAAAGTTGTGGTTTAAATCAACCAATCACAACCTTGGTTTCAATCACCATAGAAACAAGTGTACAAACTCCTAAATTGGAGCTTTCTTCAAAATGGAGAATTTTTTCCCCTTGAACAATGATAATGTTTTAGAAGACAGAAGTGACTTATTTTATCATGGCACAAATGTTTATGCGAACTATCCAGACGAGTTCCTTTGTGGATATGTTAACATGTTCAGATGAAGTTCAGCCATCCACAGCATTGTTTATCGCTTCGCAACAACCGCGGCAAACGGAGGTAAACATCCACCCGGTTGTAATACCACTGCACAGTACGCTAGTATTTCCTCCCTCGAAAATCCTCATTTTGTTCAACAAAATCAAAATACAGGAACAATGACAGTAGACCAAGCCAAGTTTTCCCCTTGTATCAGACGGAGAAATTTCAGAAATAAATAATAGTAAAACCACAGCCTCCAAAAACATCGCTCGAGCAACTAAATCACGGATGGCAGCATAGGTAGAACGTTGTAAAGCCAAAAACATTAATGCATTTAACTGCCAGTGAAAGACGAGAATTGTTTCACATTGCTAGCGGATACGTGCCTGTACAATCCAGCTCGATATTTGCGATTTCTTCGACATTCCCTTTGCACAGTTCGGTGCCTGCAGCTTCAGCAAGTCCACCAGCTGTAGGAGAATGTTCGTCCAGCAGTTCCAATCAGTTCAAACCAAGTTTCTTCATTAGCGAATGTGGCAGAATTCACCGGTATGCCGTCGTCCAAATACAGCATGGCTACAAAAATCTCTCGGCGCCATTTTAAATTTTCAATAAACAGTTCAGTGTGTTAAAATAAACACCAGCAACTTAAGAAAATCCCCGTCCCAAAAAGCCAAGGAAACGAAGAATCATAATTGACTCTGGCTCTGATGTTTACAACTTGAAGTGTACTGCCTATTGACTCAGCTTAAAAACCTTGAATCTTGCTGGAAAAGCTGCCCTGGCAAGCGTTCGGAATTTTAACCAAATTCCGCAAAGTTCTGCGCAGTTGAGCGTTTTTCATGCATGGTTGCGTTTTTGACTGACATAAGACTTGTTTTTCGATCGTCACTTGGCAACCAGCAAATCCATTTTGACTGTTGTCGATTTCAGAGCGACATTAAATGCAATTTTTTCCCTTATTTCATAACTTTGCTTTGCTTCTTTTCTCGGAAATTGTAATCTTTATGATTAATTGGTAATAAGACTTCGTGTCGTCCAATTCTGTCTGTAATCATACTCGTGATAAACAAATCGGACTCCCGCTGCGCGGATCGTCCGATTTTGTTATCACTCGTATGATTACAGACCGAATTGGACTCCACTCAGTCCTATTACCATTACTAATTAATTAAAACAATTAAAAGCCTCTGATTTAGCGGGAAAATTATTCCATGCTTATTCCATTATTTTACAATGTTTATCATGGGCGTAGTGTATATTTTTAACCAAGTGAACTAGTATGCTTGGAATTTAAAATAGCTACCTTTTCTGCCGGGTTCAATTTTTATCAAAAGGTATATGTTCCTCAAGTTGTCTCGGGTATGCTATTTATTCTGCATACATTAACTCTTTGGCTGTTTTGTTTTTCAGGTTGTTGTCTTCAAACAACATTCAAAACTTGCCTGCCAAGTTATTTTTTAACAATGCTAAACTAACTCGCCTGTGGGTTTACTTGAAAATTGTAATAGTATTCCTTAAGTTGAACGATGATTTAAGGTAGCTCAAAACAGTTTCCACCACTTTCCAGGACTTAGATTTTGCTGGGTCACTTATAACCACTCTTTATCAGTTTACGCTACAATCATGGTTATACTATGGAAACACAGTAGGTTACCATAGCAACAGTATGAAGTGCTAGAGACACCCTTCATTGCTGGTTTTCAGTGGCGCTCCATTCAAAATAGATCAAAAAAATAAAAAGCCGTTCAATAGATAAAGTCTAGAATCTGGGAAAAGAAAGAAGGTAAATATGGAAAGACTCTTGTCAAGATTCAGGCCACAGCAATTTTTCTTATGCAAGCATTGTGTCTTTTTGCCCCTTTTTAAACCTAATCTTGACTTTTTTACAGGCTGTAAAAGTTACAAAATCTGGCCATCATCTGTTCCACGACCGAGCAAGTAACGGGTATGGGTCTATTTCTGGTTTGACGTCACAAACTTCTTTGCATGCATGTTTACACTCACTACGATGCAAATCCGTCTATGACGTCAAACCGCGAAAAGACCAATACCCCTCACTTGCTCGGTCGTGGAACGGATGATGGTCAGATTTCGTAACTTTTGCAGCCTGTAAAAAAGTTAAGATTTAGTTTAAAAAGGCGCAGTGCGTTTCGAACAGGTGCAAAGATTTATTAAAGCGCACTTTAAAATTTTGAAACCTTAACGTAGCTCTGAACACCATCTACAAATCTTGGAAAGTGCTAGAAACTGTTTTGAGCCAGCTTAAACTCATTTCATCAAAACATAGCGGTAGAGCCTCTTTCAGGACTCTGCAGGCTTCTTTAACAACCCTACCAGATGAAGACCAAATGTACCATCACTACTTAATTCTCATTAACTTAAACATCCATGTATTTTATATTTTTAGAGACCTTTCATATAACAGAATCAACACCTTACCGAAGAATTTGTTCTGTTGTATGGGGAGTTTAAAATTTCTGTAAGTATGTCAAATCATAGTGGCTTTTAGAAGTAGTATATCAAACACGAGAGACTGCAGTGTTTCATCGCGATATCCAAACACCGAAAAGAGAGTTGAAAATATGACCTGCAACAGAGCATTTTTGACGAAATTCGAGGTGTTTGGATAGCCGATGAAACACTGTCTCGAGTGTTTGATATATCTTCTCAATCGAAACAAAATCTAAGAAGTAAACAGAGGAGTAAAACTGTCTAAATCTATGCTAGTTAAAACCAGATATCCAAAAATCTTTCACGGCTGTGATTTTTTTAACTTGAGGAGTTATTAATAAGTTTGAGAACCAAGTTTGCTAAGTTAGTTTTTAGGTAATTTATTTTTTGCCGAAAATCAAGACATAACCGTCTGTGGGATTTCTTAAACTAGTCATAAAGTACTCATTTTAGCTCCAACACTTAAAGCTAAGGCAGCGATTGTGCTCAAGTATTGCAGGAGCAATTTTAAATTGAGTGTCCTAGAACCAAAGTCAAATCAATAACCTTCGCCAATCACAAAGGACATACCAATTCTGAAGCTGAGGTGACGCGTGGAAAAAACGCTTACCACCGAGTCACGATTAGTTTTAACTTCTAACTGATTGAGAAAGTGGAGTGAATCTTGTTTAACCAAATCACTATTCGTAGAGATGCAATGCATAGCCAAGGGAAACGTGAATTACTTTCGACACCCAAGGGAAAACCACTCTATGGTTAATTTCCGGCGTGTGACGTTTAGATTGCACTCTAGGTCAATCATGCAAAATGAAGCATTTTTCGATTCATTCTTGGAAATCACATCGAGACACAAGGTGAAGGCCACAGGTTTCTCAGTCTAGGACTGTTAAGTGTTTTACTCTCGTTAAATAAAGTTATTTATTATATGGCTAGTGTTTGTAAGCGATATAACGCGCGCTCTGATTGGCTAAGTGCGGCTTAAAGCCAGGGCATTATTCTCCCGTAATGCATGCCCACGGGCCGATTACGGATTATGCAAATTAGGAAAGAACACGAAAGGTAACCAAAGCTTGGCGACATTTGCTTAATTACATTGAAAATCTTTGTGATACAAGACGATGAGTGACGATTAACATTCAGAGAGTTAATTATATTACTTTAAAAGGAAGAAAAATGAAGTTACATCGGCAAATTACGACCGAGTTAAATTGGTCAGGAAGAAATTAAAATGTTCAAAGAGCAAACCACGAAAGGAAAGGAAAACTGCCATTGAAATTGAAACGTTTCACTGATATTTATGGTCAATAAACAAAGGAAGCATAGAAGAAGTTTTGGACTTACCGGCTGCCGTCTTTGACCACTTATTATATTGGCAAAGTTTTTTATACATATCGGGAAAGGGATGGCGACGATTATGAACCTGACACCCGGTCGGGCTTGTAGCGAAGTATACATGAGAGGTTCCTTTCCGAAGGAAGGTCTCCTTTCACTGTCCTTTCACCATTCAAAAGGCAATTGGTGACACCAGAGAAGTACAGCAGTCAACATCAGCAAATTCTCTTGCTGTACATCTTCAAGGACCATCAGATTTAAACAGCCGAGCGGTTTTTTTTTTTCCGGTGTGGACATTCGCAGCATCTCTGACCGCCAGTTCAAGATCTTTAAGGGGCTAGTAACTATAATCCAGGAACCTCAGAAAAGAAGAATAGTTTTCATCGAAAGCGGAGGACGAAGAGTAGTGCTGATTGCGTCAAAATTGTATTTTCTTTGAGCATGTTTGAAGCACTTTTCTGTAGGAATTGACGTTTGGCGGTTGATTCTTGAGAATGTCGATGAAAATTCTCTCGTCATATAGTAACACAACTGCACTAAAACACTCTTTGCGGCCGTATTGATCATTGTTTTCCAAAAATAAATATATTTTCTTGACGGAGTACGCGTAAGTTCGCTGAATTCTGTTATGTAGTCATTCTCGTCCCCAGAGGCCGAGCTCCTTTTGAAAAGATGAATGAATAGATAAGCGCGCGCATCACCGGATGTGAAGCAACGACTTCCCCTTGAATTTAGTTTTTTCTCTTTCTTTACAGGTAGAACCGTTTTGTTAGCCATATAATAAACAACTTAATAACCTCGACCGTTCGGTCGTTACGGGAAAATCTCAAACCTCGGCCTACCGTATTGACCTCGTTATCGCTCGGTCAATACGGCAAGGCCTCAGTTTGAGATTTTCCCGTAACGACCTCACTCTCGGTTATTAAGTAGTTAGTAACGAGTTTTTATTTTTGCTTACTAGAATCTTGCGGAATAACATCATAACCTCGATATCGAACGAGACTTTTGCGAACCTACCCAAACTTAAATACCTGTGAGTTTTGTAAATGTATCAATGAGATTTTTCTCTTTGTTACTACCATTCATTAAAAACTACCTCTTTAAAATAATTTCCTCTTTAATTTTAGATTTCTGAGTGCCAACCGACTTGAGATAATTCCCCATCTCCCATATATTTTTTCTTTGACTACAATCCCCAGACATCTGTGAAATATATAAATTTCGTAGGATGAATATTGCCGGCACACAAATATCAGCCATTTGGGAAACTAACACTTCGCACCAAGTTGTGAAACACTGTTGCCTTGAATGTCGAATACTAAAGCCCGTCGCGATATAAACGAAAAGGGGAACAATTTTTTGATCGCAAGCGTCGTCGGTGTTTATTAAACCCCAAGGATTATAGTTGTATTGATTAAAAAGAAATCTGTTACTTGGTAACATGAACAATCTGCTTGTTCCTGTCTATAAAAACGACGTACAGATAAATTGTGCAGTTCTGGCCCAGAGAGCGATATTTTAATGTTCCGGCTGTTCTATTCTTTATCACCCTGTCAGAAAGAAGTTTAAAGAGCATGACATGACCATAATCTGGGTATATAATCACAAATAAAACTATAAAAAAGTATCTTAGCTATAATGAGAAGCGATATTCAGTCAGTCGATGAAGTGATTTGCAGTTTAAGCGCTTCCTCGATTTACCGCAAGCATTGCAAAAGGTAAAGCAACTGGTAATTGTTACTTTTCCTCAAGAAGTATATAGTTGTCGTGTTAAACAACATGACATAGCGTCACAAAACTGGTTCCTTATATCCGTCTTACATAATCTATTATGTTTAGGAGGAAAGACAGCTGGTATATAATGTAACATTGCCGTTTGAATCAGTTTCTCATGAATGGGATAAATTACAGTTGAGAATCCAGACCACGAAGGCCTGTGAAGGACTCGAGGCTCAATATCTTCAGTTTCGTCCGCAGCAAATATCTATCAGAGGAAAAGATAAACATTGCTTAGGGAAAAAGTAAAAAAAAATGAGCACATGTCACATGCAAGTAAATCATCAACGATGTTATTTTCCAAGCCACTAACGGCAATTTGTCCGGAATACCCTGATATAAACTCATTGAAGCTGGTTGAGAATTATCAATGCTTACAAAAATTTAGCCCACGCCTTTCACCGTGGTCCAATGAACAAACTTTTTGTTTTTTTCGTGATAGTCAGTTTAACTAACTAAACACGTTAGGAAATTTTGCAGTCAGGATTTAGAAACCCGGAGGATTCCTTTTTAACAACACAATAACTCGATGATGTGAAAATTCATGTTTTTGTATGCGTGCTTTGCAGGAGTCCTGTACAATGCAAATTTCCATGGTTTAAAATAAAGAATCGAAAAGCAACAAGAATCGTTTTTTTTGTTTTCTAGCTTGATCCACCGTGACCTTCCAAGTATAATTTCAGGGCGTTCATATCTGAAGATATTGAATCCCATTCTCAAGGAATGCCGTTATAAGGCTGTTTCGGATTGCTGGCAAAAGACAAAGAGCTAAAGACTTATTTTTTTCAAAGTCCTGACTTACATGTTTAAACTACTGTCATTGTAAAGCATAAATGCATCCGGTTCAATTGTCTTTATCGGGTTATCTGAAAGCATTCTTGTAAAAAAGAAAACAGACAGATCATTATCAATCAATTTGTTCCACTCTTTAAGACCTCTTGCAAGACATTGATATGAAAGCCTTTGCTCTTTGTTTATTCATAAGAATTTGTCTGTCATCATTTGGTAGTGCACTTTGACAGAGTAGCAAAACTTCCTTCTTTCACTGAAATAAAAAGACTCTTTCCAATGAACACAGAAAATAACAACCGAGTGTACACAAGACCGATTATATATAATATATGGTTGCCTAACCAATGACGTCTTTATCGAAATCCCCCTGGAAAAGAAACATTTTGGCAACTGTTTCAAAAAAATTGATAAAGAAACACTATATGTTCAAGATATCATAGGAAATTTAATATATAGATCGCAACTACACACTATTACACGGCGGCGCCAAGATATGAACTTTGTTTTTTTGAGTGGTGGAAGCAATATTTTACGAACGTGCACAGGGAGTGAGAAAAATATATTCATATCTTTAAGCTATTGTGTAATTTTCTTTTTAATATAATTATAGACAAACTAATCGTTTGCACAAAACAATCGTGAGATTTCGGGAAGTGACGTCATCAGTATCTTTACAGTGAGAATGTAGAAAATACGCCAAGCGGATCCCGCATGTAGTTTCATATGCACTTTACCAGTGTTTTATTCACAGTGTTTTAAACACTCCTATCAAGTGAAAAAATTGTATTTCAACTATCAGTTGATCTTATTTGTCGTAGCCCGCAAGGACTATGGGTCAATAGCCCACGAGGCCATTGAGGGCGAAGGGTCTAATTGTTCTAGTATCACCCAACTAGTCGGACAGAAAAGACAATAATAAAGTTAACAAATACAAGTTGAAGAAATATCTATTTGGGAATAAAACGAAAGATAAACTGGTGAATTTCGCTACTCGAGGATGATTACTAGTAGTCCTCTAATAACTTAGCCAATTAAAATGCAGGATTTGCATAAGTCTACCTTTTGGGTGATATTAAAGAGAATTAGTGACTACACAGCTTTTGTATTAGCGAAAGGTTGGGACCATTCATTCAAACAGATAGGATCTATGCTGGCCTAAGCTTCCCAGTTGCTATTTACAAAGCATATGTGCGTTGAGAGGAAATTTTAAACCCGGGAGCTCCGAATGTCACTTTCATGGTCCAAATAGTCCCCAGACCAACTCGCCTTCCGTACTTACATTACTGCAAGCTCCTCTAGATTAAAGAATGCTCGATGTGGAATTATCTCAAGTCGGTTGGCACTCAGAAATCTAAAATTAAAGAGGAAATGAATTTAAGGAGGTAGTTTTCAATGAATGATAGTCACAAAGAGAAAAATCTCATTGACACATTTACAAAGCTCACAGGTATTTAAGATTGGTTAGGATCGCAAAAGTCTCGTTCGATATCGAGGTTATGATGTTATTCCGCCCAAAAATCTAGAAGACAAAAATTAAAACTCGTTACTTAACAATAGTGACTGCTGTTATTTATCATGTTACCATTTATTTACTCAAGAGATCGCCCTTTTGGCGAGGAACACCATGTGTATTTAATTGTTGTGTCTCGATGTGACTTCCAAGAATGATTCGAAAAATGCTCCAATTTGCATGATTGACATAGAGTGAAATCTACACATCATGCACACTAAACCATAGAGTGATTTTCTCTTGGGTGCCGAAAGCAATTCGCGTTTGCCTTGGCTTTGTATCAGTTGCATCTCTACGAAAGTGGTTTGGTTAAAAAAATCATAACTCTCTGGCACACGTTTTTTTCCACGCGTCACTTCAGCTACAGGTATCCGCTTCTTGTTTTGATTGGTTTACTGAAGTATGCATGTCCTTTATGATAGTCTAAGGTTATAGCTTTGGCTTTGGTTCTAGGACACTCAATTTAAATTGTTCCTGACAACACTTCAACACAATCTCTAAAATGAGTGCATTATGACTAGCCTAAGAAATCAATTCAGGTAATTTAAGTAAGTCTCAAGTCTTAACTTTTGGTTAGTCTTTTTTTTTCCTGCAAAAAAGAATTACCCAAAACCTCACTCGCAAACTTGGTTCGCAAAGTCATTAACAATTCCTCAACTTAAAAAAATTTACAACCGTGAACGAGGTTTGGATACCGGTATTAAGTACTATAGACAGTTTTAATCTTCTGTTTACTTCTTAGCTTGTGTTTCGATTGAGAATTTATAGCAAACACTCGAGACAGTGTGTCATCGGCTATCCAAAAATGCTCTGTTCCGGGTCGTATTTTCTACTCTCTTTTCGGTGTTTGGATATGCGATGAAACGCTATCTCTCGTGTTTGATATAGTACTTCTAAAAGCACTCTGATTTGACATACTTACAGATATCTTAACCTCCATGTGCAACAGAACAAGTTCTTCGGTAAGGTCTTGATTCTATTATATGAAAGGTCTCTAAAATTATAAAATACATGGATGTTTAAGTTAATGAGAATTAGAAGTATTGATGGTACAAGTAGATCTTCCATCTGGTAGGGTTGTTAAAGGACTACGTCACGGTATTTTGAATTATTTTGAACCATCTACAAAATACTTTAAAATTGAAGGAAACCTGAAAATACTACTTTAGAAGATAGGAAAACACTTAAGACATAATTATAAAACCATAAGGGAACAAGGATGGTTAACAATGAAGAAGATTGACACGGATTGCAAACAAAGAAATTGAAAAAATTAGGCTAAATTTTTTAACAAAGGCCTATTCAAATGACTTCACTAAAACTCAACTACAGAACTATTGATCCTCCTGAGATTTTACTATCATGCTGTATAAGAGCAGCTAAAAAACTAATATTCACAACAAATTTTCACTCCGAATCGGTTCTTGGTTTTGTGATAGGACTATGCTTGAATTTCCAAGCTATTGCGTGACGCGGCATTTACATGATGACCGAGAGAACTGTCATGTTTGTGAAAAGGGTGGCTTATTTCAAGGAATTAGGCTATCTGAACAGTTCATGAATTAGAAAAGGTATTAACTTAACGTTATTGAGTTCATCGAGAGATAAATTCAGGCTTTTGTAGCAAAACTCAATGACAGATGTTTCTGTTGGTTTTCGGACGCTATGTTGGAGCCCATCCAGATGGGCAGCAAAATAGCGTCTCCACAAATATCTATAAATTTGGGTAAAAAAATTCCTTCGCATATCTTGCATAAGAAAAATTGCTGTGACCTGAATCTTGGCGAGCGTCAGATTCTAGACTTGAACGTTTTTTTTTTATTTTGATTTCTTTTGAAATGGAGCGACACTGAAAACCAGCAATAAGGGGTCTCTAGCAGGTCGTACTGTTGCCATGGTACCCTATTGTATGTGGTAACCTATTGTATGTGGTACCATAACATAACCATGATTGTAGCGTAAAACTGATAAAGAGTGGTTATAATGACCCAGGAAAATCTAAGTCCCGGAAAGAGGTGGAAACTGTTTTGAGCTACCTTAAATCATCGTTCAACTTAAGGTTGCTATTACAATTTTCAAGTAAACGTACAGGCGAGTTAATTTAGCATTGTTAAAAAATAACTTGGCAGGCAAGTTTTGAATGTTGTTTGAAGACAAGTACCTGAAAAAAAAAACAACCAAAGAGTTAATATACGCAGAATAAATGACACAAACCGAGTAATTTCAAATCGAACGAGCGCCAAGCGCGAGGCCCGAAGCGCGATTGTACCCTAAATTGTACGACACGAGGTACTAATTAATCGTATCTATAACAAACTTCAAATTAAAAATGTCTCAAATTAAGAATTTCTTTGAGCGAAAACATCAGTTGCTCTTTTAGTAAGTTTTGAAACTGTAGAAATATTGCGAAGGAAGCCATTAAAGCGCGCATAATTGACGTGAAAATCACGTGGGTATCCAATTACAAAAAGTTCAAATCGGACACCTTTAATTGGACACACACGTGGACCACGGGCCGATTACGTGACAAATAGACGCGCGGAGAACCAACCACGATCGAGAAATTTGTTATAGATACGATTAATTAATTAATTAATTAATTAATTGCTAATTTTGAGATTGCCTCTCAGTCAGAGTTTTTAGATTCACTTTGTCAATGAATTGTAAGTATCATAATTTGCATTGTCGTACAGAGTGACCAGATCTGAATGAATGGAAAACACATCCGCGGCTAGGTCTTGAATGTTGTTGTAAGATGCGTCCCTGAAAGAGAAATCACAACTTTAGCGTCAAAGTCGTTCGTCCCGTTTGTGCCTCTTGTTTAAGTTCTTTAGGAAAGTAAATAATCCATGAAATGTTTTTGTAGGTTTTGCAGTTTTCTTAATGGAGAAAAATTTTGTTCTTTGCTAGTACATGCCTATTTTTTCTTAACTCAAATCAAAATTTATTGCAGAGCTTTAATATAATTGATAAATTTCATAAAGCAATAGCATTTGGCCATTTTTGCATCGAGCAGCGTGTAAGTGCGTGTAATCAAATGCATTTCCAATTATGTCTACTTTTACCACTAGTACGTTAAGCTACAGATTATCCCGAACCATTCTTGACGGATGCGTCAAACATACAGGGTAGTTAATTTTGTTAGAGGGCGAAGTACATCTGTAGTAATATTTCGAATGCTGTTTGGACGCCAGGTATCTGAAAACAAGCAAACAACAGTTGAAATTAAAAGGAGAACACCTTTAATCATTCATTAGGAAAAGCGGTGAATGTACCAGAACTCACGTGTAAGAATGTGCGTGAATTAATAAAAGACATGTATAAGTATGAGTCCTTAGTCAGATGAAAATGTAACTCGACGTTTGTTCTTAAATGCTCTTCCTCGCGCTGTATTACAACATTTCTCATTAACAATAACATTATGAACTCGAGATTTCTATGAGGTGATAGTCGGCCTCATCAACTATCGCCTCATAGAAATCGAGGGCGAATAACCTAATTGCTTTAGCAGAATTCCTAGTATAATTTCCGTCAAAAAAGGATTTCAATTATTCTGGTCTGAGAATTAAATTCACGCTTTAGAGAATTTGAGCGGACTGAATTGTCACTTTGACATTTTCAGTTGTGTCACGCAACGCATTAGTATTTTCTTTCAAAATCTTAGTGCGTGAAACAATAAGACAAATAGAGTGTGTATGTCTCAGAATTATCGGTCTGATAGTTGCCTCTTGGAAATTTGATGTTCTTAAAACTGGCATATCTGCCCTCGAAGCTTCGCTTGTCGGGCAAATATTTGTTTTAAGAACGTCAAATTTCCGCGGGGCAACTATCAGCCGATAGTTCCTCGACAGAAACACTCTATTGTTTAATTAGTGTGCAGTGGCTTGGTGTGGTCGACAAAAGTCCAACGTTTCCTCGTGTCTCCGAAGTTTTGAAATGACATTTAGAAACAATTAAATAAACAAAATTCCTGAGAAGACTAAAAGGAAGGCATTTACGGTTTGTTGAATTAAAAAAGCTCGAAATTTTTGAAAGAAAATAATAAGCGTGCGTACACAACTGAAAATGTCAAAGTGACAATTCAGTCCGCTCAAATTCTCTAAAGCGTGAATTTAATTCTCAGACCAGAAATAATTGAAATCCTTTTTTGACGGAAATTATACTAGGAATTCTGCTAAAGCAATTAGGTTATTCGCCCTCGATTTCTATGAGGCGATAGTTGATGAGGCCGACTATCACCTCATAGAAATCTCGAGTTCATAATGTTATTGTTAATGAGAAATGTGTAATAACAGCGCGAGGAAGAGCATTTAAGAACAAACGTCGAGTTACATTTTTCATCTGACTAAGGACTCATACTTATACATGTCTTTATTAATTCACGCACATTCTTACACGTGAGTTCTGGTACATTCCACCGCTTTTCCTAATGAATGATTAAAGGTGTTCTCCTTTTAATTTCAACTGTTGTTTGCTTGTTTTCAGATACCTGGCGTCAAACAGCATTCGAAATATTACTACAGATGTACTTCGCCCTCTAACAAAATTAACTACCCTGTATGTTTGACGCATCCGTCAAGAATGGTTCGGGATAATCTGTAGCTTAACGTACTAGTGGTAAAAGTAGACATAATTGGAAATGCATTTGATTACACGCACTTACACGCTGCTCGATGCAAAAATGGCCAAATGCTATTGCTTATGAAATTTATCAATTATATTAAAGCTCTGCAATAAAATTTTGATTTGAGTTAAGAAAAAATAGGCATGTACTAGCAAAGAACAAAATTTTTCTCCATTAAGAAAACTGCAAAACCTACAAAAACATTTCATGGATTATTTACTTTCCTAAAGAACTTAAACAAGAGGCACAAACGGGACGAACGACTTTGACGCTAAAGTTGTGATTTCTCTTTCAGGGACGCATCTTACAACAACATTCAAGACCTAGCCGCGGATGTGTTTTCCATTCATTCAGATCTGGTCACTCTGTACGACAATGCAAATTATGATACTTACAATTCATTGACAAAGTGAATCTAAAAACTCTGACTGAGAGGCAATCTCAAAATTAGCAATTAATTAATTAATTAATTAATTAATCGTATCTATAACAAATTTCTCGATCGTGGTTGGTTCTCCGCGCGTCTATTTGTCACGTAATCGGCCCGTGGTCACGTGTGTGTCCAATTAAAGGTGTCCGATTTGAACTTTTTGTAATTGGATACCCACGTGATTTTCACGTCAATTATGCGCGCTTTAATGGCTTCCTTCGCAATATTTCTACAGGTTTCAAAACTTACTAAAAGAGCAACTGATGTTTTCGCTCAAAGAAATTCTTAATTTGAGACATTTTTAATTTGAAGTTTGTTATAGATACGATTAATTAGTACCTCGTGTCGTACAATTTAGGGTACAATCGCGCTTCGGCCTCGCGCTTGGCGCTCGTTCGATTTTGAAATTACTCGGTTGTGTCATTTATTCTGCGTATATTAACTCTTTGGTTGTTTTTTTTTTTCAGGTACTTGTCTTCAAACAACATTCAAAACTTGCCTGCCAAGTTATTTTTTAACAATGCTAAATTAACTCGCCTGTACGTTTACTTGAAAATTGTAATAGCAACCTTAAGTTGAACGATGATTTAAGGTAGCTCAAAACAGTTTCCACCTCTTTCCGGGACTTAGATTTTCCTGGGTCATTATAACCACTCTTTATCAGTTTACGCTACAATCATGGTTATGTTATGGTACCACATACAATAGGGTACCACATACAATAGGGTACCATGGCAACAGTACGACCTGCTAGAGACCCCTTATTGCTGGTTTTCAGTGTCGCTCCATTTCAAAAGAAATCAAAATAAAAAAAAAACGTTCAAGTCTAGAATCTGACGCTCGCCAAGATTCAGGTCACAGCAATTTTTCTTATGCAAGATATGCGAAGGAATTTTTTACCCAAATTTATAGATATTTGTGGAGACGCTATTTTGCTGCCCATCTGGATGGGCTCCAACATAGCGTCCGAAAACCAACAGAAACATCTGTCATTGAGTTTTGCTACAAAAGCCTGAATTTATCTCTCGATGAACTCAATAACGTTAAGTTAATACCTTTTCTAATTCATGAACTGTTCAGATAGCCTAATTCCTTGAAATAAGCCACCCTTTTCACAAACATGACAGTTCTCTCGGTCATCATGTAAATGCCGCGTCACGCAATAGCTTGGAAATTCAAGCATAGTCTATCACAAAACCAAGAACCGATTCGGAGTGAAAATTTGTGTGAATATTAGTTTTTAGCTGCTCTTATACAGCATGATAGTAAAATCTCAGGAGGATCAATAGTTCTGTAGTTTGAGTTTTAGTGAAGTCATTTGAATAGGCCTTTGTTAAAAAATTTAGCCTAATTTTTTCAATTTCTTTGTTTGCAATCCGTGTCAATCTTCTTCATTGTTAACCATCCTTGTTCCCTTATGGTTTATAATTATGTCTTAAAGTGTTTTCCTATCTTTCTAAAGTAGTATTTTCAGGTTTCCTTCAATTTTAAAGTAATTTTGTAGATGGTCAAAATAATTCAAAATACCGTGACGTAGTCCCTTTAACAACCCTACCAGATGGAAGATCTACTTGTACCATCAATACTTCTAATTCTCATTAACTTAAACATCCATGTATTTTATAATTTTAGAGACCTTTCATATAATAGAATCAAGACCTTACCGAAGAACTTGTTCTGTTGCACATGGAGGTTAAGATATCTGTAAGTATGTCAAATCAGAGTGGCTTTTAGAAGTACTATATCAAACACGAGAGATAGCGTTTCATCGCAATATCCAAACACCGAAAAGAGAGTAGAAAATACGACCCGGAACAGAGCATTTTTGGATAGCCGATGACACACTGTCTCGAGTGTTTGCTATAAATTCTCAATCGAAACAAAAGCTAAGAAGTAAACAGAAGATTAAAACTGTCTATAGTACTTAATACCGGTATCCAAACCTCGTTCACGGTTGTAAATTTTTTTAAGTTGAGGAATTGTTAATGACTTTGCGAACCAAGTTTGCGAAGTGAGGTTTTGGGTAATTCTTTTTTGCAGGAAAAAAAAAGACTAACCCAAAAGTTAAGACTTGAGACTTACTTAAATTAACCTGAATTGATTTCTTAGGCTAGTCATAATGCACTCATTTTAGAGATTGTGTTGAAGTGTTGCAGGAACAATTTTAAATTGAGTGTCCTAGAACCAAAGCCAAAGCTATAACCTTAGACTATCATAAAGGACATGCATACTTCAGTAAACCAATCAAAACAAGAAGCGGATACCTGTAGCTGAAGTGACGCGTGGAAAAAAACGTGTGCCAGAGAGTTATGATTTTTTTAACCAAACCACTTTTCGTAGAGATGCAACTGATACAAAGCCAAGGCAAACGCGAATTGCTTTCGGCACCCAAGAGAAAATCACTCTATGGTTTAGTGTGCATGATGTGTAGATTTCACTCTATGTCAATCATGCAAATTGGAGCATTTTTCGAATCATTCTTGGAAGTCACATCGAGACACAACAATTAAATACACATGGTGTTCCTCGCCAAAAGGGCGATCTCTTGAGTAAATAAAATGGTAACATGATAAATAACAGCAGTCACTATTGTTAAGTAACGAGTTTTAATTTTTGTCTTCTAGATTTTTGCGGAATAACATCATAACCTCGATATCGAACGAGACTTTTGCGATCCTAACCAATCTTAAATACCTGTGAGCTTTGTAAATGTGTCAATGAGATTTTTCTCTTTGTGACTATCATTCATTGAAAATTACCTCCTTAATTTCATTTTCTCTTTAATTTAAGATTTCTGAGTGCCAACCGACTTGAGATAATTCCACATCGAGCATTCTTTAATCTAGAGGAGCTTGCAGTAATGTAAGTACAGAAGGCGGGTTGGTCTGGGGATAATTTGGACCATGAAAGTGACATTCGGAGCTCCCGGGTTTAAAATTTCCCCTCAAAGCACATATGCTTTGTAAATAGCAAGTGGGAAGCTTAGGCCAGTAGAGATCCTAGCACAAAAGCTGTGTAGTCACTAATTCGCTATAAAATCACCCAAATGGTGGACAAATGCAAATCCTGCATTTTAATTGGCTAAGTTATTAGAGGACTATTAGTAATAATCCTCGAGAAGCGAAATTCACTGGTTTATCCTTTGTTTTATTTCCAAATAGATATTTCTTCAACTTGTATTTGCTAACTTTATTATTGCCCTTTCTGTCCGACTAGTTGGGTGATACTAAAACAATTAGACCTTTCGCCCTCAATGGCTACGGGTCAATAGCCCCATCGGGCTTCGCCTTGTGGGCTACTGACCCGTAGTCTTTGCGGGCTTCGACAAATAAGATCAACTGATAGTTGAAATAAAATTTATTTTATCGATACGAGTGTTTAACTTGAACGTGAATAAAACACTGGTAAAGTGCATTTGAAACATCCGGGATCCGCTTGGCATATTTTCTATATCCTCACTGTAGAGATGCTGAGACGTCACTTTCCGAAATTTCACGATTGTTTTGTGCAAACAATAAGTTTGTCTATAAAATTACACAATAGCTTGAAGATATAGATATATTTTTCTCACTCGCTATGCACGTTCGTAAAATATTGCTTCCACCACTCGAAAACGTACAAAATTCATGTCTTCGCGCCGCCGTGTAATTTCGATCTATATATTAAGCTTCCTGTGATATTTTGAGCATATAGTGTTTCTTTTATCAATTTTTCTGTAATATTTGCCAAAATGTTTCTTTTCCAAGGGGATTTCGATAGAAGACGTCATTGTTTAGACAACCATATATTAGATATAATCGGTCTTGTGTACACTCGGTTGTTATTTTCTCTGTTCATTGAAAAGAGTTCTGTTATTTCAGTGAAAGAAGGAAGTTTTGCTACTCTGTCACAGTCCACTACCAAATGATGACAGACAAATTCTTATGAATAAACAAAAAGCAAAGGCTTTCATATCAATGTCTTGCAAGAGGTCTAAAGAGTGGAACGTATTGATTGATAATGATCTGTCTGTTTTCTTTTTTACAAGAATGCTTTCAGATAACCCGATAAAGACAATTCAACCGGATGCATTTATGCTTTACAATGGCGGTAGTTTAAACATGTAAGTCAGGACTTTGAAAGAACATAAGTCATTAGCTCTTTGTCTTTTGCCAGCATCCGAAACAGCCCTATAACCGCATTCCATGTGAAAGGAATTAAATATCTCAGTTCAGATATGAACGCCTTGAAATTATACTTCAAAGGTCACGGTGGGTCAAGGTAGAAAACAAAACAAAAAAAAATCAATTAATGTTCTTATTTTGATTTTTTATTTAAGCCATGGAAATTTGCATTGTGCAAGGTTTCAGCAAAGCACGCATACAAAATAATGAATTTCACATCGTCAAGTTATTGTGTTGCTAAAAAGAGTCCTCCGGGTTTCTAAATCCTGACTGCAAAATTTCCTAACGTTTTTAGTTAGTTATAGACTATCAAGGAAAAAAAAAACAAAAGTTTGTTCGTTAAACCACAGTGAAATTTTCTAAAGATTGATAGTTTTCAACCAGCTTCAATGAATTTATATCAGGGTATTCTTCACAAAGAATCGTTAGTGGCTTGGAAAATAACATAGTGGATGATTTACTTGTATAAGTGCTCATGTTTTTTCACTCATTCCCTAAGCAACGTTTATCTTTCCCTCTGATAGATATTTGCTGCGGACGAAACTGAAGATATTGAGCCTCGAGTCCTTCACAGGCCTTCGTGGTCTGGATTCTCAACTGTAATTTGTCCCATTCAAGAGAAACCGATTCAAACGCCAATGTTATTTTTTATTATTCATTCAAAATATTTCTCTGTTTCTGATTGGTTACAACCGCATGCATAATTCACCATGACCAGCTGCTGTTGACCAAATATTGAACCAATGACGTCAAAAGTGCAGCCCGCTACAAATTATTGAACCGATGACGTCAAAATGACGTCAAAAGTGCAGCCCGCTGCAGATTATTGAACCGTTGACCGAGAAAACCTGGGGAAAAGGTTGTGTTATTTTGGTGAGCGGAAAAACAGAGAGCGAAATGGCGAAACTCCTTTAAAAACGGGGAAATATTTTGAATGAATAATATCGCAATTATTGAATTCGGCTTTCGTAGGATATGAAAAATTCTGCAGATCTCGGAGGGTGTGATCCAGCTCGGCCTTCGGCCTCTGTGGATAACACCCTCCTTCATCTGCAGGATTCTTCATATCAAGAGAAAATGAGGTCTCTTGTTCATATCCCACTCCACCTTATTCAATAATTGCTAAATATCACCGCCAGCTGTCTTTCCTCCTAAACATAATAGATTATGTAAGACGGATATAATGAACCAGTTCTGTGACGGTATGTCATGCTGTTTAACACGACAACTATATCTGTCCTGATTTAGCAAAAGATAGCCTGGGAAAGTCAAATGCACTCCAGGCCATTTTCCCCCACCCTGCCCTCCCCCTGTAGGGACTGGAGGCCCCCCCACCTAACCCAAGGTACTCCTCCCGTCGACGGTCAAAGCTAAGCTAACAGGAGGCAGCCAGCTTCTAAGGCCAGCTGCCAATAAGCAAAGTCAAGAACCAGTACTGACCCTTAAGGCAGAGCAAAAAGTCTTTGTTGAAACAAGGCAAAACACTGAACAAACCCACCGCCCCTAGCGGGCCTGAAATTCAACACCTGAGCCTGTGCTCCCTAGGGTAGCTAGACCAAGGCCTGGGCTAACTGCCCCAATGGTGCATGACGCAGCCCCCCCTCAATTTTTTTCGACGCCACTGGCTTGAAGGTCGACTTACGTCGACCTTCAAGCCCGGATTCCGGAGTCCACGTTTTGTCAAATCAGGACAGATTGTGGCAGGAAATGGTTAAACCAACAGCCAAATTCAGCCTGGCAGGTGCCAGACAGCGAATGACCGAGTGCTCTGTCCATTTCTGGGTGTCTTTTAGAGTGTCAGGGAATATTCCCTGCAGTAATCTGTCCTGATTTAGCAAAAGATAGCCTGGGAAAGTCAAATGCACTCCAGGCCATTTTCCCCCACCCTGCCCTCCCCCTGTAGGGACTGGAGGCCCCCCCACCTAACCCAAGGTACTCCTCCCGTCGACGGTCAAAGCTAAGCTAACAGGAGGCAGCCAGCTTCTAAGGCCAGCTGCCAATAAGCAAAGTCAAGAACCAGTACTGACCCTTAAGGCAGAGCAAAAAGTCTTTGTTGAAACAAGGCAAAACACTGAACAAACCCACCCCCCTAGCGGGCCTGAAATTCAACACCTGAGCCTGTGCTCCCTAGGGTAGCTAGACCAAGGCCTGGGCTAACTGCCCCAATGGTGCATGACGCAGCCCCCCCTCAATTTTTTTCGACGCCACTGGCTTGAAGGTCGACTAACGTCGACCTTCAAGCCCGGATTCCGGAGTCCACGTTTTGTCAAATCAGGACAGATATACTTCTTGAGGAAAAGAAACAATTACCAGTTACGTTGCCTTTTGTAATGCTTGAGGTAAAAGAGGAAGCGCTTCCTCGACTACCTGATAACTCAATATCGCTTCCGACTGTAGTTAAGATGCTTTTTTATTGTTTTATTTGTGAATATATACTCAGATTTTTAAACTTCTTTTTGACAGGGTGATAAAGAATAGAACAGCCGGAACATTAAAATATCGCTCTCTGGGCCAGAACTGCACAATTTATCTGTACGTCTTTTTATAGACAGAAACAAGCAGATTGTTCATATTACCAAGTAACAGATTTCTTTTAAATCAATACAGTTATAGTTAATAAACACAGACGACGTTTGCGATCGAAAAATTGTTCCCCTTGTCGTTTATATCGCGAAGAGCTTTAGTATTCGACATTCCAGGCAGCAGTGTTTCACAACTTGGTACGAGGCAATATTCATCCTACGCAATTTGTACATTTCACAACACGGTGGGGCCAAACCACCCCCAAAATGGGGCATGTAAACGTGTGTTTTGCAATAATTTTGTGAAATTTGAGGATTTGTTAACGAAACTTGGCAAGGAAGTACGAGACATCGATCCAATCATTTTGAGTTTAAATGTGACAGTAAATGTCAAGTTATGACGTCACAGTTAATGACGTCATACAAAACTCGTAAAGTCAGTTTACTAATTTGGAAAAGGTTTTGCCCGTGTTCGAAAGGAAATCATCAAGACAAGCTGAGTGCCGCAAACCATTTGTCTATATCACAAAAACTAGCTGAGATATGACTTTTCAAAGTTTGAAGTGAGTTTTCCCAGGAAAGAAGTTCCCCTCCGTGTGAAATGTTTCTAAGTTAGAGCCACGGTTGTTGCTTTGGTGCCAATATTTACAGTTATGTTGCAGATGAGGTTTCCCAGACAATAAGAACAAATGAAGTACAAAAAATCACGATGGAAGATTTTCTTGTCACTGATAAGGCTGCAAAACTGTGTTTGTGACGTCATAAAATGCGACGTAATTAATTCTTTAATCTCTTATACTCACTAGAAAACACAAAACTAAAATTCTACAATCATGCGATTTTTGGCCACTCTAAGCATTCTAATCTCGGTGATCGCTGCCCAGATTCATTTTTCATCGATTTAATGTTAATTATTATATCTCTCCCAGGAATCCGCTCAATTCTGATACGGAAGTTATTAAAGTCTATTCTCCACTTTCGAGGGAAAGTAAAGCTTTCATTTCCGCTATTATGGCTTCAGGATTCACTAGGATACTTAACAACTTTACGGATGACATTTATCACTCCTTTCTACCATGTCCTGTGGGAACGTTCTCAAACACGACATCTAAAGGAAAGGAAGGATGTACGCCGTGTTCTCCAGGTTACTGTTAACTTATTCTTCAGTTACCTTGCATGCATGTCTGGAGCTTGTCTTCAGAGTTTTACGGGAGTAGAATTGGCGCACAGTGAGTGCAGACCGGAGCAAGACACGGTCACGGGTGCATGAAAATGTAGGTTAATAAGTATTACTTGAACCCTGGATAAAATAACCTAAGTCTAACATGCGTATTTTCTCTGCATATGCATATGCCTTATCTTGTACGTTAGTTTAGGATACTTTGTTACCCTTTTACAGGCGGATTTTATTCTGACAATCTAGGCCACGTGGCGGTAAACTGCAAGAAGTGTCCAAATGGTTCATTCGTTGCATATGACAAAGCACCAGGAACACGAGCACAAGATTGCAAGTCATGTCCACATGGTAAAAAATTATTTTTTGCTACTATCAGCAATATCCTTTATGAAATATAATTTATTCAGTGAATTTCCGCACCCTCTTTTGAGGTGCAAAGCTACATCCCGCTCATCTGGGTGGAAAACACGTTGATGATGTTGTCGAGTACAATTCGTAAAGCCAGTTCTTTAAAGATGAAAAGCTTAATCATGTAAACAAATAAAAAGCCTTGACCATGCTTTGCTCTATTTTAAAGTAATTAAGGAATGACGATAGCAATTCAAACTCGTGTTTCCTCCTATACTTTATTCTTGCTCTTCCTCACGTGGGTCAAGGTCAAGCCATTTTTTGTGTGATATGATATATTTGTTTATCTATAAATTCAGTTTTCTTCGCTAAAACTCTTTTTGCTCGTCTTGACTCTCCCACGTACAGGGACAGATACTGATTTCTTTGCTGGATATCGTGGTTGCAAATGTCTGGCAGGATTTTATCGAACACACATGTTTGACAAATGTGAAAAATGTGGCTCAGGTGGATTGAAATGCCAAGACGACTATGCGTCTTTAAAATCTGGTTACTGGTGGGAATGGCGTAATACGACATACAAAGATCGTTACAAAGAGTTTATAACAAATCTTTTGGCAATCGTACCAGCACTAGGTGTTGATGATGTACAATTCCCTCATCCTATACCAACGCCTTACAAGTGCCCAAGAGAGGAATCCTGCAAAGGTGACTTACATTCCCCTTGTGACAATGGCTACGAGGGTCCACTCTGTGCTGTTTGCAGTGAAGGACATTATAAGCAATTGCAAACCTGCAAACAATGTCCATCAAAGAGGTGGATACTGGGACAGTTATCCATCGTCGTGGCAATTTTATTGTTTATATTGGTAGGCTTGGCGTGGTCAGTGAGCAAAAGGAAGATTAAGAGGGACAAAGGGCGCACTCTTATAGACATGTTCTTTTCTAAACTAAAGATTGTAATTGGCTTTTATCAGGTCACTTATGGTTTGCTGGAAGCGTTCTCCTACATAAAGTGGCCAGATTCGATGGCGGTTATTGCCCAATATTCCGAAATACTCCAGATGAATGTACTTCAGATTGCACCCATTGACTGCTTAATTTCGGGATTTCGAGTGAATGCGTTTGGCAGCATGTTTGCAATGATGGCCATAAATGCTCTTGTCATTGGTGTTTCAGGCGCCGCGTA
>JAHPZR010039064.1:0-30021 GCA_019787425.1 Platygyra sinensis | reverse complement strand
TGATTTCTGTAATTACAATCCCAAAATGTCCCCCCCCCCCCCCAGTAACCGGAAAGCGATCTAAAATGGAGATCTTTAAGATTGCGGTTACATGCTGCCTTAGCAGGGCCGTAACCAGACGGCAATTCTTATCGAGGCCCCTTACAGGATCCTAAATAAGGAAATAATTTTAAAGAATTACTGAGGCAAGTCTACTTGATTACCGGCACGTAAGTAGATTATCCCGTATTTGTTATTGGGTATGCATATACACTCGTTACCAACGAGTACTTCAGCAAGGGTTTTCTGGCCATAAATATTAGTGCTTCTGAGATCGATTTGTGATGGAAAAAATGATGGTGCAAGGTTAGAATCGATATCGGCACGTCCTGAATCCTAATAAATTTTTAACACACCTGGCGACAGCCTCTTGCGTTCATATTTTTTTTTTGAATTAAGTTAGAGTTTCCTTCAGCCTGTCATTCAAATGACGACAGGAGAAAAAAAACATACCAAACAAAGATCCCAGGAGCCAATACAAATGCGGCCTCTGTGCGAGAAGATATTGATGGGGGAGGTTGCCCTATCGTTACTCACGTACCCAGCGAAGGACTGTTGACTGGCAAAACAATACTTCTCCGAGTAATAAAATCATCCCTTCTAATCATGAATTTCGGGTTTCGACGTTTCACGAGGTTGAAAGTTTTAGTTCAACGCACTAATCGAAGTAAAACTATAAAAGCTACAAGAGTTTGACCTCCTGACAAAGCTAAACAGACTCTCAAACCTTAGCCCCCATGGCAAACTTTGCCTTAGAATGCAAGACTTCCAAGTCCTCCACACGTGTAGGAAATCCAAGATAATTTGAACCAGAAAATAATAAGGGGTGAGATTTTTGCTGGGAAAGCGATTGGCAAAACTCAGTTAAGTAGGCACCAGATATGTCAACAAGATCTTTATTAGGAAATACAACGCACCAGCACATCTACAAAAATAGAATAAAGCTTAAAGAAGCACAACGGAGGAGAACACTGAGAATTTTGTATTTCCACGATCATAAATACGTTATCTGTTAACTTAAGATCTTAACCGACTTATTTCCTAAAGCGGGACAAAGTTCGATTTAGTTTTCAGAAGCATTTTCGGTGAACGATGGAAGGACCAGATTCATCATATTCTTGCTTGGAAATCCACATCTGTTGGAAGGTGGACAGCGAGGCTAAGATGGATCCTCCGATCCATACAGAGTATTTACGCTCAGGAGGAGCAATGATCTTGATCTTCATGGTGGGTGGAGCCAGAGCAGTGATTTCTTTCTGCATTCTGTCAGCGATTCCTGGAAACATGGTGGAGCCACCAGACAACACTGTGTTGGCGTACAAGTCCTTACGGATGTCCACGTCGCACTTCATGATAGAATTATATGTGGTCTCGTGGATACCTGCAGATTCCATTCCAAGGAAAGAGGGCTGGAACATGGCCTCGGGACACCTAAAGCGCTCGTTGCCAATGGTGATGACCTGTCCATCGGGAAGCTCGTAACTCTTCTCCAAGCTGGAGCTTGAAGCAGCAGTCTGCATTTCTTGCTCGAAGTCGAGAGCAACATAGCAAAGTTTTTCTTTGATGTCACGCACGATCTCACGCTCGGCTGTGGTGGTGAAGGAGTAGCCTCGCTCGGTCAGAATCTTCATGAGGTAGTCTGTCAAGTCCCTGCCGGCCAAGTCAAGACGAAGGATGGCATGGGGAAGAGCGTAACCTTCGTAGATAGGAACTGTGTGACTGACTCCATCACCGCTGTCAAACACAATACCAGTTGTACGACCAGAGGCGTAGAGAGACAACACAGCCTGGATTGCCACGTACATGGCTGGCGAGTTGAATGTCTCAAACATGATCTGTTGAGAAGAGAAATTTAAACTCGTTTTATATTGATACCAAAACTCAATACGACTTCATGACATTTTGAGAAAACGCCAAGACCGTTTGTCGGGTCGTTGGGAACAGAAACACCGGCACATGAACTGTCTAAACTAGTCTGACGAATATAACAAAATGAGTACATTCGAACTTCACGTTAATTCGCGTTGAAATAATTCCTAGCAAAAATATATCATTGAAGTAGTTTTTGAAAATTTTTACAAAAATCCCACTTTCTCAGTTATAATATGAAAGAACTCCATGACAAACTGTGATGTTAGATTAACGCGTCAAGTCATGGCTATGGGACAGAACTTAAAAACTTTCTTTTCGTCACAAGAACTCAAACAGAACGTTTATTTAAAATAGCCAAGCATTAATATTCCGTCGGCTGAGGGTAGTTATTGTTCAGATATTCGGCTAACAAAAGGTGCAACCATTCGTGCATATAAATAAGTTATCCTTCCGACAGCTTGTATAACAGATTCTGACCAATCCGCGTCTTTCGATACCATATACGGTCATGAAACAAAGTCAGATATGATCAGGCAGTTGCTCGAAAGTTTCTTGTGAAAGAAAAACATAAAATTCATTTTTCTTCTAAATTCAAAAATTATAACGTATTTTGTCGATCAAATTCTGCGGATTGCACAACAAGCAACTGCGACTAACTAATGCCCGGCTAACATCACTGGTGAGAACAGGTCATAAAATCATTTTCGACTCGAGTCAACAAAATATATGCAAATTTACCTTAAGTACTTTAGATGATGGTTGCAAGCCTGTGTGTGTGTGCCAAATTTATTCTTGCAATTTTTCTGACACAGTTGAACTTTGCAGACCAACCCAATTTAACCAGCAATTTCCAAAAATATGTGTACTATATTATACCTTTTTGGAAAGTCAGAAAAATATTGTTGAAAGTTGGTTGCAGATATCTGCAGTGAATTAAATATCCCAACGAGTCTAGCAGCTTTTCATCGGCCGTTTACGTTTAAAGTAAAATCGAGCTAACGAAAAGGCTTGAAAAAAGCAGAGGCGTTACAAAACTTTAACACGTCCACACCCACAAGAGTAACTACTGTACGACAGAAGGAAAAATATTACAACCTCAGCTTCGATCGGAAGAAAATATTTACCTGGGTCATCTTTTCTCTGTTAGCTTTTGGGTTGAGTGGAGCTTCTGTGAGCAGAACTGGGTGTTCCTCGGGAGCTACCCGCAGCTCGTTGTAGAACGTGTGATGCCAGATCTGAAATGAATTGAACGAAATTCGTCGTTAGACGATGCGAGTACTCGACATCTACAGGAAAAAAATTAAGCTTACCTTCTCCATGTCATCCCAGTTGGTGACGATGCCGTGTTCGATGGGATACTTCAGAGTCAGAATACCTCGCTTGCTCTGAGCTTCATCGCCGACGTACGAGTCTTTCTGACCCATACCAACCATCACGCCCTGATGTCTTGGACGACCAACGATGGAGGGAAACACTGCACGAGGAGCATCGTCTCCGGCAAAACCTGCCTTGCACATACCCGAGCCATTGTCAATAACCAAGGCAGCAACGTCGTCGTCAGCCATTTCGTAATGTGGTTAAAATCTGAGCAAACCTTTCTTCTTATCAAGAACTAGCCTCCTCGAACAGTATGGAACTGTGATCTTTGTGCACGGCTAATCCACGCTTTATGCTAACAAATGCTCGAACGCCATTGGTTGAAAGTGGCCACACGAACAATGATGCAGTTTCCTGGTGCCAAACTCATGTTTATTTTACAAAAGGGTGTTCAATTCGTGACGAAAACCCGGATAAACTTCGCTAAATGTGGCGTTGGTTCTGTTCCAGTCGATTCTATTCCCCGTAATCATGGATGCAAATTTGAATTTAGTGTGCCAGAATCTGTTATCAGTAAAACTAAACAAACCACTCTGCTTTAGTTGCAATAATTTTAAAATCAATACAATCACGCTTGAATGAATACAAGTCTTCCAACAGAAATGAGCGAATTTTCTCATTCGACAGTCACAGCACTTGTCCGCAATTGTAAAGATCAACCAGTATTCAACACACACAAAATTTTTCGGAGTATAAGTCAATATTTCCTCGGATATTGCTTAAAGCAAAGTGTGCCGGCATCTGTTTATTTGCTTTTCACCCAAATCGCCGATTATCGGTCGCTGTGATCATCATTTGCATGAAATTGCCTTTGTTGTTTAAAACTAATGGACTGGAGCATTCTTTTATCGTTCGACGGAGTCCTTTATTAGACTGACGCTTTGTTGTTTGTGGCGAATAAGAGACGTATTTTTTGTGACGACTAAAGTAGATGAAGAACGCTTGAAAATATTTTTTGGTAATATGGTAATCGATCAGAAACTAAAATATGTTATAATTAAGAAATAAATTGATCCGAGAGGTCTGTGACTTACACTCCAAAGATATCCAATAATTATACGCTGAAATTAATGGTGAAAAGTGAAATTACCTTTTCAGTAAAGAAGAGAATTAATTACTTTCACGTGCACCGTGTAAACTTTTGTTCAAATAGTTATTCACATATTCAAGCTATGTCCATAATCTGCATTTTTTCAATACATTGTTTTACCCTGTGACGTCGTTTCTATTGTTAGGGTCATCTCATATTTGGAAATGCCACAACACTTCGGCACGTTAAAATCTAACAATCATACCCATTTTGGGAAAACAATTGGCATCGAAAAATATTTCTGACGCAAAAAAAGATTATTTTCGAGTGTGGCTGTCGACATAAAAAATGTCAACTGCTGCAAGTTTGAGATCAGTACTATTTTTAGATTAGATAATATTGTGTTATTGCGGCAACCGAAATAAATCAATGAGTACTGAACAGTGTGGCGATATTTTTTAAAAGGCGTTGGTTTGAAATCTGTAAATATCATTTTATTCTGTCATAAAACCATCACCGCCACCAAACATCACCTCGGGAGGCTAAACTACAGAATACAGGGCCACTTATTCTGTTATTTGCATCAGTCTCATTTAATCACAAAGGTGTCTATTGCGTTATGCTTCATTCTTCAAAATATTTTGACACATGTAAAACAGGTGATCCGAAGTGACCCTCCATTCTGCAGTTGCTTAGTCTCCTTCGCAGTCGTTATTAGGGTCGTCACGCAACGCTTCTAAGCGTTGCGTGACGATCCTAATAAAACTAGCAGTTGCTCCCGTCGGGAATCTTAGGTGTGCTGCTTATTTCCTAGGTTGCGACACAAACAATTCATTTATTTGAACTATTTTGCAGTTTAAAAAGAATGGTTGTTTGGACTTCCAAGGTCTAGTGTTCTTTCTATGCTGTCGAACCTCAAGAACCTCGCTAATACCGAGTCAAAAAGAGCCGAGCTGAGTGCCTGTATTATAATTATGGAGGTGCTTGTACTAAAAAAGCAGTGATTTTATGAATTTTTCAGTCTCTGGGACCAGGAAAACTGTCCATATTGTAGATCTATTGTAGGTGTCCGTTTTGTGGAGGTGTTAGTAAAGAGAGTTTCGACTGTATTTCGTTTTAGCTTTCTGCATGTTTGTTTGTTTGTTTGCAAGCATGTTTTCTTGTTTGTTTCCAAGTTTTCTTGCTTTCTCCTTCTGTTATCTCTTATCAACTTCTTCGGCGTTGCTTCAAAAAACATGGAAAGGCTGGTTTTCACTAGCGCATAAGCATAAGCACAAGCCGACATACGCAGAAGCAGTAAGATGTTGATAATTAGTACATTTTGTGCGAAATTTCCCTAATAAAAGGCGCTAATTATCAAGATCTTACTGCTTCTGCGTATGTCGGCTTATGCTTATGCTTGTGCGCTAGTGAAAACCAGCCTTAACAAGCTGTACTGACGAGCCTGCGCCCGGAATGAGCACGCGTGAAATACATATGTACCTTATTGAACAAGCGTGAGGTCCATGTATTTCGATATATCAAAATTCAGCCTAAAACAATAGACCTCATTACGAGGCTCTGGGGAATAACTACAGAGTTCGTGGGGTTTATTACCCAGACGAGTAAAGGGGATAAGTTTCTAAAGAAACTATGGTGCTGCGTCGGTGGGAGTATTACAGGATAATTTAGTTTTATCAACTGAGTTGATAATGTGAATTGGCCACCGTAAAGAGATTCGAAAGCTGACGTTTCGAGCGCTAGCCCTTCGTCGGAGCGAATCCAGAGCCTCGTTCTGAGGTCTATTGTGTTAGGCTGAATTTTAAAAAATCTGTCCATTGGGGGAGGATTCTTTGTGGACCTCGCATGCGGCTAGATCCAGAGGTCAATATTGCTTAATACGGGGGAACAGAATACCACAATAACTGAATAATACTGGTCTCTTAAAATTTTGCTGATAAATATTAATGCATCAATTCTCGGATAGCGCACACGCCAAAGCTAAATGTATTTGCATTTTTAGACCGCTCTAGTGAAAGTCAAACTGAGATTATCCTCCACACATCAAGACAAATATATTTCTTATAAAAAGAAATTATTTGCTTTTGCGTGGTGTATTGGAATAGCAATCTTGCCGAAATAATTCTGAGCAGTCCATTCTAGAGGTCCATATTGCAAGATTCGAACCGCTCTGGAAACCTATCAGAATTCTTCTTTTCGCGTGGAGCATTTTGCCATATAATAAATTAAAATAACTTGAAGTTGTTGATGGAACAGGTCAGGTTCAGTAATTATTGTATCACGAAAAGCACGAGCTTATTTTCTGCACTGACCTTACCAAAGAATTCCATAGGATTTTATGCAATTGGTCATGTCGATCAAGCTGTTTCAAAATTACTGCTGCTTTGTTTTCTCAGTTGATGTCCGCGTTGACCGTGATTTCGCTCACGTGACAGTACATTGACTAGACTGCGCGGTCACTAAAGAAGTACATCGAGCAACGTGAACAGACAGGCTTTCAACTTAGTCAAGTGACCGGCGCCCTTTTAGGCGTTCACAATAAATAACGACCAAAAGTTGGACACAGTTTAATCAACTTTTTTCATTTCTTTTAATGATGCTCAAAAGTTGACAAACAACCCTTCCTACAAAGAAAAGTGATTTAGGGGATCTATTTTTTTAGTTTTTAGCCTTACAGTCAACACATTTCGAAGTCGAAAAATTCTATAAACGTTAACTTTAAATTATAGAGGCCAAATATTCAACTCAAATTCCAGTGACAGAAAAATGAAGGTCAAGCCTTAGAAGCATTTACGGTGAACGATGGAAGGACCCGCTTCGTCGTATTCCTGCTTGGAAATCCACATCTGTTGGAAGGTAGACAGTGAAGCCAAGATTGATCCTCCGATCCATACAGAGTATTTTCGCTCAGGAGGAGAAATGATCTTGATCTTCATTGTGGGTGGAGCCAGAGCTGTGATTTCTTTCTGCATTCTGTCAGCGATTCCTGGGAACATGCTGGAACCCCCCGACAATACTATATTGGCGTATAAGTCCTTACGGATGTCCACGTCGCACTTCATGATGGAATTGTAGGTGGATTCGTGGATGCCTGAAGATTCCATTCCAAGGAAAGAGGGCTGAAACAGGGCCTCAGGATCCCTGAAGCGCTCGTTATTAATAGTAATGACCTGACCGTCGGGAAGCTCGTAGGTCTTTTCCATGGTGGAGCTTGTGCCAGCAGTCGTCAATTCTTGCTCGAAGTCGAGAGCAACATAGCAAAGTTTTTCTTTGATGTCACGCACGATCTCACGCTCGGCTGTGGTGGTGAAGGAGTAGCCTCGCTCGGTCAGAATCTTCATGAGGTAGTCTGTCAAGTCCCTGCCGGCCAAGTCAAGACGAAGGATGGCATGGGGAAGAGCGTAACCTTCGTAGATGGGAACTGCGTGACTGACACCATCACCGCTGTCAAAGACAATACCAGTTGTACGACCAGAAGCGTAGAGAGACAACACAGCCTGAATGGCGACGTACATTGCCGGAGTATTGAATGTCTCAAACATGATCTGGTTGGTGAAAAGTAGAAACAAGCACAGTCATTTAAATCAAAATCTAGACGCTATATGAGCTTTTACTCGGGCTTTGTACCGCAAGATCAAGTTGTCGTTTTACAAGTAAGCTTATTGAACGCAATAAAAACAACTAAAAGAATCCAGATACTTCAACAATAGTCACGCTCAAATATTTACTATTCAAGTAGCCTGTTCCAGTTACATGTTGTTTGCCTCATCCTCGACGATTCTTGTTTTTTTTAACATCTCTGGTGTTCGTCTTAGTATTATAGCTTGTTTTTTTCGTAGTTTGATTCGTAAATGGCTCATTTGTTATCTCGTACTTTGCTTATTTGGCGGGCTTTCAAGCAATATAATTCGCATTCTCGTCCCCAGAGCCTCCGTTTCTTTTGATCACTAGGTCAACGAAACGTCAACAGCATTTTAAGACAAGTAGCACCGGTGACGAGAATGTATAATTCGTTGGCCGATCCGTTCCGAAAACGATGGACATCTTTGTATGTGAGATGAAAGTATAAGGCGTGATTCTTTCCAACACTTTCTTCACAAAACACTATGTTGTTCACGAAGAGCGACTACTCAGTCGAGTCGTTTTCTCATCCCCAGTTCCCGCGGTCTACGCATGGAACGCCTGGGACTATGACCCCCCTTTTGGCAACCAAGAAAGGCTTGCATTTTTGGACTTAGGCTTTCGTAGTAAATATGTAGTTAATAGACCACCTCTTTATTTCTTTCCATAAGCATTTTCACCATTGGTACGTTTCGCCCTCTCGCATAGTCCTTAATCAGCTTTAAAATTTTGAGGACAAAAGCGAGATCAGGACTTTTTTCATATAAAGGTGATTTTTTCCAATTAAAAAGCTTCAGGCAAAGGAAAAACGGTCAGCCCACGGTTCCGGTAAAAATGAGAATTATACAAGGCGATTGTCGTTGACGTCATTGTTTGCATTTTCCCTCATTAGCATACGATTTCGCGTAAAGATGGCATCATTCCAATATGAATTGAGTTAATTAATATCTTGTGAAACTAAGTACACGGTGAAATTATTAGTTCTTTGGGTGTGGTATTGAACTAAATATAAGCTTTCAAAAACAGCAACATTTCTGGGTGGCAAAAGCGCTAAATAAGCTTTTACATTCTTTGTAAAAGTTTGAGTTTTTTCATCTCTCGTTGCACAAAAGGTATCCAGTACATCGGGCTGGGATGTCCCTGGACAGTCAATCGTGCAATTGAGTTCAGTAATCAGAACTGATACTTTTGCAGCTCTATCATAAACTGAATTACTTATCGGTAATCACACAAATATTGTAAACGAAGATTCTCTTCTAACTTAGCTACCTATTCAAGTTGAATTCATTATCATTTTTACTTTTGAAAACTTATTCAAACTGCAGGAGTCACTCTCTGACCAACCGGCAACATCGCTCACCATATAAGGAATTCCGCTAAATGTATTATGTTTTTCCAATTCCCAGCAAGAAATTTTTTGCATTGAAAACAAAACTATGATCTGCACTTAACGCTTTGAACTGAAAAACAATTCATGTTTTACAACAGAAAATTGGCTTGAATTTTTGAAAGTTAACTAGTGTTGAACAAATAGAAGTACTTTCTTGTGGAAATGCCGCCTCAGTGTTCAGAGGTCAGAAGATTTAGGGACTATACATTTCCGAGAAATTCTTCTGAATGCGAATTAACGTTTTGTTTAATCCGGGCAATTGTAATTTTCCCATGAAAACTTGTGAAAACAGAAATTTCAAAGAGTCCCAAATTAGTTGACTTGACAAGGTGTGAAATGAAACAATTTCAAAATTTACGCCCTGAAAAAATGAAAAGCTACCATTTGGGTTTAAACTGATTAATTCAAAGCCTTGAATCAAGGTGAAAAATGTTTTTCAGGGAAGAAAAGAAACAGAAAACAAATTAATACCTGAGTCATCTTTTCTCTGTTAGCTTTGGGTTGAGTGGAGCTTCTGTCAGCAGAACTGGGTGTTCCTCGGGAGCTATGCGCAGTTCATTGTAGAAAGTGTGATGCCAGATCTAAAATTTAAGATAGTTTTTACGGACGTGTTGCAATCTGGAACTGGCAGGAAGAATTCGTATCTGGTATTAATTAATCCTTAGAGTTTTAATTACCTTCTCCATGTCATCCCAGTTGGTGACGATGCCGTGTTCGATGGGATATTTCAGAGTCAGAATACCTCGCTTGCTCTGAGCTTCATCGCCGACGTACGAGTCTTTCTGACCCATACCAACCATCACGCCCTGATGTCTTGGACGACCAACGATGGAGGGAAACACTGCACGAGGAGCATCGTCTCCGGCAAAACCTGCCTTGCACATACCCGAGCCATTGTCAATAACTAAGGCAGCGACGTCTTCATCGGCCATGTCTGTAGCTATTAGCTGAAATTAAAGAGCTTTCTT
Organism: Platygyra sinensis; assembly: GCA_019787425.1. Lineage (NCBI taxonomy): Eukaryota > Metazoa > Cnidaria > Anthozoa > Scleractinia > Merulinidae > Platygyra > Platygyra sinensis. Next base: position 19,724 of record JAHPZR010039064.1, on the reverse strand, counting down.
AATCCCTTGCAATAACGACGAACGAGCAAGTGCAAAATGTATCAATCAGGATGGGTTTTGCGGCTTTATGTAGGTCAACTCCTGTGCACATGCGCTTTAAAGCTCTTCCACATGTAGCTACAAATATTAATTCTCCTTACAGATTACATTACGATTGCGTTAATGTGAGTTGTGAGAATTTGATGGCAGATCTGAACTATTCCTATTCCTTAGGTGATGGTCTTTTTTATTCTCCTCATCTGTCCGCTCTACAATCTATTGATACTGTAAAGAGAAATGAGAGGTTAATCTCGTCTGAGACCACCTGTGAGTCCATTAGTAAACCTATGCTGGACTCCCCGTTATGTCATTTTAAAATACAGACAACTCGGCAATACTTAGATATTTTTCTTTTTGTTTATTAACTTTTTTAAACCATGAATGTTCTGAAATGTTTGCAGTCTTCACTTGTAATAATCGAAGTTCTCTGCCATAGATCTCATTCGCTTACTGTGGACAACGAATGAAGCATCATTTAATTTTACTCGGAGAAACGTCTGGTGCTTTAATATTTTATTCTTCGTTTTTCGTTAGCAGCGGGATTCTTTCATCAGCAGCTTCGTAACCATTCTTAAAAGATTCTTCCCTAGTTTTTCTCCATATTTGGTGATGAATCGATGCTCCGACCGATCTTGAATATTCACCTGTCTCACAACAAACGCTGAGTAATCGATGATCACCGTTAATCCGCAACAGATTTATTAGCGTAACGTTCTCTTTTAAGTCTCAATTTCCAACAAAATAGCACTGGGAAGATTGTTGTTCCTAGAGAATATATTTTAATCCGTCACCGATTTCTCGACAACTACAGACCATCTTAAAATTGAGGACCCCGAAACTAAATTGTTGTTAAATCTTGTAAAAGGAAAAATCACTATTATGCCTGGAATAAACGCCGTACTTCATAAGCCGAACCCATGATTCAACAAATTAGGTTTATGTGAAGTTCGACGTTTGACCCAATTAAGTTCCACTGATACCAAATAAGGAAAGTAATGACAATGAAAAAGTCAATGAAAATAAACAGACTTTGTTTAATCTGCCAACATTTTCATTAAGCGCTGGTTTTAAATCGGGAATCAACAAGGTTTCCTTAATTTTACAATGTATACCAGACTGTCCAGTGGCTAAAATGTCGAAGTGATCCCATTTAATCCTGTGGCCTGTTAGGGTCATATGATCAGCAATGGCAGAAGAATAGCTGTTACTCGTTAGTGCTTTGAAATGTTCTGTTTTCCTGCCGGTTATGTTATCGACGTTTTGGGCTTAAACCCAAGGGAGCAGCTGAGTGTGTCTTATAGGGGTAAAAAGATTAAAGTCGGCGAGTGTTTCTGAAAATAATCCTGGGATTAAAACAACCATAGAACTTGTAAATTTCACATTGAATACATATATAGGGTAAAAAAATGAAAACGTCTTTTTGGGGCACTGGAATGATATTCTTAGGTTTGTTTCGGTGTATATTGACTACATCGTTCATGTTATAAGAAAAAATACCAAGGGGGTACCCATTGCTTGACAAGTTCTTCTCAAAGTCTAAGTTTATGGTAGCATAAAAATGGAAACTTTTGTCATAATAAGCCTGAGAATGAGGCCTTATATAAGCACACTCATTGTCACACTAGTAACAATCATGTCTCTGTTCCTCAGTAGGTCACACAACGTGCAACATTTGAATAAGCCTTTATACTAAGTAACGGTAGATACTAAAGAGAACAATGAACTGTAGCCCGTTATTTGATTATTATGTATCCTTCTTAGGAGGGAGGGGGTGTCTCCAGGCAAACAGTGGTTCAGTCATAACTACCAGTGTGACGTCACGTCATACACCGGTGATTTTCGATATGGCGGCCTATTTATTTTGGTTCGTTAACTGAAAGATATGTGGAAATTTCTAACTTTTTGATGATTCGATTACTTTGTTCAATGTTACCCAGGATTCAAAATATATGAAAGACTTCTTTGCAGTAATTTTCGGTAGGATTAGTTACTCGAAAGCTTCATCTTTTGAGTAGAAACATACTAACAAGTGGCCGAGGCGTCGACAAAGTTTAATGGATTGACAACGTTTTCCCGTAGCCCCCGCAGAAATGCGGAGATGTCCTGATCCCAGAATAGGAGGTTTGGTACATGATATATTGAGTTTGCTCTGTGCTGAGAATTAAGCCTTCAGTGCTTATGGTTCGTCTCAACAATCCCTTCAAAGTTAATGGCATTTGGAGAAGAAGGGCTAAACCTCAGAATACGCGGCCACGACTGCGTGACATTGAATGCTTGCTCACGTAGTCCCGCAGTAAATAAATATTTGCATATGGAAACAAAAGAGAACACTTAATGTATACACGAAACAAGCGTGCTACGCATGAATATGCCTCGTTCTAAAATCCATCAGCCGAAACAAGCGCGCTACACGTGAAAATACTTCGTTCTATAATCCATGAGCCGAAACCCGGAGTTTTAATATTCATTTTTTCCACTGCGGGAATGCGGGAGCAATAGTTTTACTCGTCTTACTTCCATAGCAATAGTTTTACTCGCCTTACGTTCATTAACCCATAAAATACAACACCACTGGGGGACGAGGGGAGCAAGCGTTTAATGTCACGCAATCGTAAACACAGACACTATTGACCTTTCACCGATCCAACAAAGTACAACACGCGAGAGTACACCCTCGGACTCAAAAGAATTGTTGAGCAAAATGACTCATCACATTGAGAAAAACTAACAATGGCTAGAAAGTTATATCAAAAAGGAACAAAACCTCCTATTATGAGGTACCTCTGTTGAAAACTTGAAGAGAAAACGGCGGGCGTTTTGGGTGGCCTTTACTTGACGGGAAGTCAAGATGGCGGTAACCCCACTTGACCCAATTTGTTTTCAATTAAATTTGGAACCAAAACGCACACAAAACAACAAACAGTTGTACTCACAGACATCCACTACAAAGCTTGCATACTTGTGCCAAATTAGTGGATAATAGAGCAATAATAGCTTGTATTATCCTTTTATTTGTTTGAATTCAATGGAGTCCCGACGCCAAATCTGGGCAAGCCGAGCGAAGCTTCGACTTGTTGCTATGTGACGTCACACTGGCAGTGATGAGTCGGTCTCTGACAGATACTCGAAAACAATAGAGTCAACCCCTCCCTCCTGATCCTTCTCTTTGGCAAAGTCCACTGTAACCTAGCACGACATATTTACTAGACTCCACAAAGGTTACATTCATACGATCACATACTCGTCATGCTCTAGACTGCGAGCAGTCTCTTTCTTTTCCTAGCCCGCTAGAAGTTACTGAGTTCTTTTCCTGGCGCGCTAGAAATTTCTGGAACATGTGATCAAGAGGCGAGCCGCGAGAAGCGCTCCCCATTCCCTCCTCGTTTCTTTCCCTAGTTTGAATAATATATTTTGAGTTCCGCACGCGGAGGATTTCAGGAACAAAAACCGACTACTCGTAATCTAGTCATGCTCATGTGCTGCGTTGTTTCTCGTACACTGTCCTTCCCCAGTAAGTCCTGTTGGGTTTCGGCTCACTCACAAAAGCGCTTTTTCCCTCCCTCCCATCCTTAGTTCTTGCTGGAATCTTTGTTTCTGTCTTTCGATTTTTACCTAGGTTTACCATGTATTTAGCGTGACCAGAACGTTTTTGCATGCAGATCATTATTGTACTCCTCTCCATCCATATGTACCTTTGAGATTAATCTGTACATCATGGTATTTTACTGGACTAGGTCTCATTCCTTCATTGGATTCCGGGGATGTAGATCTACTGTCTTGCTTCCCAATAAAAAGAGTGACAGAAAAGTGCAACCCCTGGCTGCACTTTACCCCACACCGCCGGGTTTTACTCTGTCTGAGTCAGTAAAATGAATGTTATTGTTATCAGTTTTAGGTAAAAAGAGTAGTTGTGTTCAACCCAATTGGTTTGTCTTAATGAATACACTGGGGGCAATCCACAATACCTGCATTAAAATGGCCAAAACTCCAGTTGTACACTCCCCGTTGGTTTCTCCTGCGTAAAAGAAAACCTAGAATAGATCAATCCTAGCGCCGTTTATTTCTCTTCAATCGGTTACGTAATCTTCTTCATTCTTGAGAGGCGCAGGTTTTCCCGGAAAACGCCACTACTGTCAAGCTATCAAAGGTGAACTCCGTATTAAATTAACAGTCTATTTATTCAATCCATACAATAGGAACTTAAGTTCCATGCTAGAATGATACAATGTACCTTACATACTGAAACACGCCCAAAAATGGTTCAACAACAAAGAAACAGCATCAAGCGACCGCGGAAAGGCTATCCCGTCGTTGTTGAAGCCAACTGTAAAAGATTACTTTAAACCTATGTGCATTTTCCTAGAAAGGAGTGCAATTTTATCGTTCGTTTTGGAGAGTAATGTCTACGCGGTTACGCGGTTCCAGTTTTGGCTTTCGTTACATAAACATTGTCCAAGTGACTAATATAAAATACAAGGATACCTTGGGTTGTTCGTTGATTACAGAAAAGTCAGCTGCTCAAGCAAAAATGTCAATTCACTCTCCAATTCGTCCGCAATCGCTCTAACCTTTTTCACCACTTCAGGTTCTATATCTTTCTTGCCTTCCTTAACTGCATCAATCTCTATCGCATTTTTCACCACAGTGTAGATGTCGAGTGGCAACAGAGCGGCACTGACAACAAAGCCACCAACATGAGCGACTCTGCCAGCCATCTTGAGACTTCGAAACAGAGTTTCGCCACCTTCGATGTTGGTGGCTTTGTTGTCAGTGCCGCTCTGTTGCCACTCGACATCTACACTGTGGTGAAAAATGCGATAGAGATTGATGCAGTTAAGGAAGGCAAGAAAGATATAGAACCTGAAGTGGTGAAAAAGGTTAGAGCGATTGCGGACGAATTGGAGAGTGAATTGACATTTTTGCTTGAGCAGCTGACTTTTCTGTAATCAACGAACAACCCAAGGTATCCTTGTATTTTATATTAGTCACTTGGACAATGTTTATGTAACGAAAGCCAAAACTGGAACCGCGTAACCGCGTAGACATTACTCTCCAAAACGAACGATAAAATTGCACTCCTTTCTAGGAAAATGCACATAGGTTTAAAGTAATCTTTTACAGTTGGCTTCAACAACGACGGGATAGCCTTTCCGCGGTCGCTTGATGCTGTTTCTTTGTTGTTGAACCATTTTTGGGCGTGTTTCAGTATGTAAGGTACATTGTATCATTCTAGCATGGAACTTAAGTTCCTATTGTATGGATTGAATAAATAGACTGTTAATTTAATACGGAGTTCACCTTTGATAGCTTGACAGTAGTGGCGTTTTCCGGGAAAACCTGCGCCTCTCAAGAATGAAGAAGATTACGTAACCGATTGAAGAGAAATAAACGGCGCTAGGATTGATCTATTCTAGGTTTTCTTTTACGCAGGAGAAACCAACGGGGAGTGTACAACTGGAGTTTTGGCCATTTTAATGCAGGTATTGTGGATTGCCCCCAGTGTATTCATTAAGACAAACCAATTGGGTTGAACACAACTACTCTTTTTACCTAAAACTGATAACAATAACATTCATTTTACTGACTCAGACAGAGTAAAACCCGGCGGTGTGGGGTAAAGTGCAGCCAGGGGTTGCACTTTTCTGTCACTCTTTTTATTGGGAAGCAAGACAGTAGATCTACATCCCCGGAATCCAATGAAGGAATGAGACCTAGTCCAGTAAAATACCATGATGTACAGATTAATCTCAAAGGTACATATGGATGGAGAGGAGTACAATAATGATCTGCATGCAAAAACGTTCTGGTCACGCTAAATACATGGTAAACCTAGGTAAAAATCGAAAGACAGAAACAAAGATTCCAGCAAGAACTAAGGATGGGAGGGAGGGAAAAAGCGCTTTTGTGAGTGAGCCGAAACCCAACAGGACTTACTGGGGAAGGACAGTGTACGAGAAACAACGCAGCACATGAGCATGACTAGATTACGAGTAGTCGGTTTTTGTTCCTGAAATCCTCCGCGTGCGGAACTCAAAATATATTATTCAAACTAGGGAAAGAAACGAGGAGGGAATGGGGAGCGCTTCTCGCGGCTCGCCTCTTGATCACATGTTCCAGAAATTTCTAGCGCGCCAGGAAAAGAACTCAGTAACTTCTAGCGGGCTAGGAAAAGAAAGAGACTGCTCGCAGTCTAGAGCATGACGAGTATGTGATCGTATGAATGTAACCTTTGTGGAGTCTAGTAAATATGTCGTGCTAGGTTACAGTGGACTTTGCCAAAGAGAAGGATCAGGAGGGAGGGGTTGACTCTATTGTTTTCGAGTATCTGTCAGAGACCGACTCATCACTGCCAGTGTGACGTCACATAGCAACAAGTCGAAGCTTCGCTCGGCTTGCCCAGATTTGGCGTCGGGACTCCATTGAATTCAAACAAATAAAAGGATAATACAAGCTATTATTGCTCTATTATCCACTAATTTGGCACAAGTATGCAAGCTTTGTAGTGGATGTCTGTGAGTACAACTGTTTGTTGTTTTGTGTGCGTTTTGGTTCCAAATTTAATTGAAAACAAATTGGGTCAAGTGGGGTTACCGCCATCTTGACTTCCCGTCAAGTAAAGGCCACCCAAAACGCCCGCCGTTTTCTCTTCAAGTTTTCAACAGAGGTACCTCATAATAGGAGGTTTTGTTCCTTTTTGATATAACTTTCTAGCCATTGTTAGTTTTTCTCAATGTGATGAGTCATTTTGCTCAACAATTCTTTTGAGTCCGAGGGTGTACTCTCGCGTGTTGTACTTTGTTGGATCGGTGAAAGGTCAATAGTGTCTGTGTTTACGATTGCGTGACATTAAACGCTTGCTCCCCTCGTCCCCCAGTGGTGTTGTATTTTATGGGTTAATGAACGTAAGGCGAGTAAAACTATTGCTATGGAAGTAAGACGAGTAAAACTATTGCTCCCGCATTCCCGCAGTGGAAAAAATGAATATTAAAACTCCGGGTTTCGGCTCATGGATTATAGAACGAAGTATTTTCACGTGTAGCGCGCTTGTTTCGGCTGATGGATTTTAGAACGAGGCATATTCATGCGTAGCACGCTTGTTTCGTGTATACATTAAGTGTTCTCTTTTGTTTCCATATGCAAATATTTATTTACTGCGGGACTACGTGAGCAAGCATTCAATGTCACGCAGTCGTGGCCGCGTATTCTGAGGTTTAGCCCTTCTTCTCCAAATGCCATTAACTTTGAAGGGATTGTTGAGACGAACCATAAGCACTGAAGGCTTAATTCTCAGCACAGAGCAAACTCAATATATCATGTACCAAACCTCCTATTCTGGGATCAGGACATCTCCGCATTTCTGCGGGGGCTACGGGAAAACGTTGTCAATCCATTAAACTTTGTCGACGCCTCGGCCACTTGTTAGTATGTTTCTACTCAAAAGATGAAGCTTTCGAGTAACTAATCCTACCGAAAATTACTGCAAAGAAGTCTTTCATATATTTTGAATCCTGGGTAACATTGAACAAAGTAATCGAATCATCAAAAAGTTAGAAATTTCCACATATCTTTCAGTTAACGAACCAAAATAAATAGGCCGCCATATCGAAAATCACCGGTGTATGACGTGACGTCACACTGGTAGTTATGACTGAACCACTGTTTGCCTGGAGACACCCCCTCCCTCCTAAGAAGGATACATAATAATCAAATAACGGGCTACAGTTCATTGTTCTCTTTAGTATCTACCGTTACTTAGTATAAAGGCTTATTCAAATGTTGCACGTTGTGTGACCTACTGAGGAACAGAGACATGATTGTTACTAGTGTGACAATGAGTGTGCTTATATAAGGCCTCATTCTCAGGCTTATTATGACAAAAGTTTCCATTTTTATGCTACCATAAACTTAGACTTTGAGAAGAACTTGTCAAGCAATGGGTACCCCCTTGGTATTTTTTCTTATAACATGAACGATGTAGTCAATATACACCGAAACAAACCTAAGAATATCATTCCAGTGCCCCAAAAAGACGTTTTCATTTTTTTACCCTATATATGTATTCAATGTGAAATTTACAAGTTCTATGGTTGTTTTAATCCCAGGATTATTTTCAGAAACACTCGCCGACTTTAATCTTTTTACCCCTATAAGACACACTCAGCTGCTCCCTTGGGTTTAAGCCCAAAACGTCGATAACATAACCGGCAGGAAAACAGAACATTTCAAAGCACTAACGAGTAACAGCTATTCTTCTGCCATTGCTGATCATATGACCCTAACAGGCCACAGGATTAAATGGGATCACTTCGACATTTTAGCCACTGGACAGTCTGGTATACATTGTAAAATTAAGGAAACCTTGTTGATTCCCGATTTAAAACCAGCGCTTAATGAAAATGTTGGCAGATTAAACAAAGTCTGTTTATTTTCATTGACTTTTTCATTGTCATTACTTTCCTTATTTGGTATCAGTGGAACTTAATTGGGTCAAACGTCGAACTTCACATAAACCTAATTTGTTGAATCATGGGTTCGGCTTATGAAGTACGGCGTTTATTCCAGGCATAATAGTGATTTTTCCTTTTACAAGATTTAACAACAATTTAGTTTCGGGGTCCTCAATTTTAAGATGGTCTGTAGTTGTCGAGAAATCGGTGACGGATTAAAATATATTCTCTAGGAACAACAATCTTCCCAGTGCTATTTTGTTGGAAATTGAGACTTAAAAGAGAACGTTACGCTAATAAATCTGTTGCGGATTAACGGTGATCATCGATTACTCAGCGTTTGTTGTGAGACAGGTGAATATTCAAGATCGGTCGGAGCATCGATTCATCACCAAATATGGAGAAAAACTAGGGAAGAATCTTTTAAGAATGGTTACGAAGCTGCTGATGAAAGAATCCCGCTGCTAACGAAAAACGAAGAATAAAATATTAAAGCACCAGACGTTTCTCCGAGTAAAATTAAATGATGCTTCATTCGTTGTCCACAGTAAGCGAATGAGATCTATGGCAGAGAACTTCGATTATTACAAGTGAAGACTGCAAACATTTCAGAACATTCATGGTTTAAAAAAGTTAATAAACAAAAAGAAAAATATCTAAGTATTGCCGAGTTGTCTGTATTTTAAAATGACATAACGGGGAGTCCAGCATAGGTTTACTAATGGACTCACAGGTGGTCTCAGACGAGATTAACCTCTCATTTCTCTTTACAGTATCAATAGATTGTAGAGCGGACAGATGAGGAGAATAAAAAAGACCATCACCTAAGGAATAGGAATAGTTCAGATCTGCCATCAAATTCTCACAACTCACATTAACGCAATCGTAATGTAATCTGTAAGGAGAATTAATATTTGTAGCTACATGTGGAAGAGCTTTAAAGCGCATGTGCACAGGAGTTGACCTACATAAAGCCGCAAAACCCATCCTGATTGATACATTTTGCACTTGCTCGTTCGTCGTTATTGCAAGGGATTAAGAAAGCTCTTTAATTTCAGCTAATAGCTACAGACATGGCCGATGAAGACGTCGCTGCCTTAGTTATTGACAATGGCTCGGGTATGTGCAAGGCAGGTTTTGCCGGAGACGATGCTCCTCGTGCAGTGTTTCCCTCCATCGTTGGTCGTCCAAGACATCAGGGCGTGATGGTTGGTATGGGTCAGAAAGACTCGTACGTCGGCGATGAAGCTCAGAGCAAGCGAGGTATTCTGACTCTGAAATATCCCATCGAACACGGCATCGTCACCAACTGGGATGACATGGAGAAGGTAATTAAAACTCTAAGGATTAATTAATACCAGATACGAATTCTTCCTGCCAGTTCCAGATTGCAACACGTCCGTAAAAACTATCTTAAATTTTAGATCTGGCATCACACTTTCTACAATGAACTGCGCATAGCTCCCGAGGAACACCCAGTTCTGCTGACAGAAGCTCCACTCAACCCAAAGCTAACAGAGAAAAGATGACTCAGGTATTAATTTGTTTTCTGTTTCTTTTCTTCCCTGAAAAACATTTTTCACCTTGATTCAAGGCTTTGAATTAATCAGTTTAAACCCAAATGGTAGCTTTTCATTTTTTCAGGGCGTAAATTTTGAAATTGTTTCATTTCACACCTTGTCAAGTCAACTAATTTGGGACTCTTTGAAATTTCTGTTTTCACAAGTTTTCATGGGAAAATTACAATTGCCCGGATTAAACAAAACGTTAATTCGCATTCAGAAGAATTTCTCGGAAATGTATAGTCCCTAAATCTTCTGACCTCTGAACACTGAGGCGGCATTTCCACAAGAAAGTACTTCTATTTGTTCAACACTAGTTAACTTTCAAAAATTCAAGCCAATTTTCTGTTGTAAAACATGAATTGTTTTTCAGTTCAAAGCGTTAAGTGCAGATCATAGTTTTGTTTTCAATGCAAAAAATTTCTTGCTGGGAATTGGAAAAACATAATACATTTAGCGGAATTCCTTATATGGTGAGCGATGTTGCCGGTTGGTCAGAGAGTGACTCCTGCAGTTTGAATAAGTTTTCAAAAGTAAAAATGATAATGAATTCAACTTGAATAGGTAGCTAAGTTAGAAGAGAATCTTCGTTTACAATATTTGTGTGATTACCGATAAGTAATTCAGTTTATGATAGAGCTGCAAAAGTATCAGTTCTGATTACTGAACTCAATTGCACGATTGACTGTCCAGGGACATCCCAGCCCGATGTACTGGATACCTTTTGTGCAACGAGAGATGAAAAAACTCAAACTTTTACAAAGAATGTAAAAGCTTATTTAGCGCTTTGCCACCCAGAAATGTTGCTGTTTTTGAAAGCTTATATTTAGTTCAATACCACACCCAAAGAACTAATAATTTCACCGTGTACTTAGTTTCACAAGATATTAATTAACTCAATTCATATTGGAATGATGCCATCTTTACGCGAAATCGTATGCTAATGAGGGAAAATGCAAACAATGACGTCAACGACAATCGCCTTGTATAATTCTCATTTTTACCGGAACCGTGGGCTGACCGTTTTTCCTTTGCCTGAAGCTTTTTAATTGGAAAAAATCACCTTTATATGAAAAAAGTCCTGATCTCGCTTTTGTCCTCAAAATTTTAAAGCTGATTAAGGACTATGCGAGAGGGCGAAACGTACCAATGGTGAAAATGCTTATGGAAAGAAATAAAGAGGTGGTCTATTAACTACATATTTACTACGAAAGCCTAAGTCCAAAAATGCAAGCCTTTCTTGGTTGCCAAAAGGGGGGTCATAGTCCCAGGCGTTCCATGCGTAGACCGCGGGAACTGGGGATGAGAAAACGACTCGACTGAGTAGTCGCTCTTCGTGAACAACATAGTGTTTTGTGAAGAAAGTGTTGGAAAGAATCACGCCTTATACTTTCATCTCACATACAAAGATGTCCATCGTTTTCGGAACGGATCGGCCAACGAATTATACATTCTCGTCACCGGTGCTACTTGTCTTAAAATGCTGTTGACGTTTCGTTGACCTAGTGATCAAAAGAAACGGAGGCTCTGGGGACGAGAATGCGAATTATATTGCTTGAAAGCCCGCCAAATAAGCAAAGTACGAGATAACAAATGAGCCATTTACGAATCAAACTACGAAAAAAACAAGCTATAATACTAAGACGAACACCAGAGATGTTAAAAAAAACAAGAATCGTCGAGGATGAGGCAAACAACATGTAACTGGAACAGGCTACTTGAATAGTAAATATTTGAGCGTGACTATTGTTGAAGTATCTGGATTCTTTTAGTTGTTTTTATTGCGTTCAATAAGCTTACTTGTAAAACGACAACTTGATCTTGCGGTACAAAGCCCGAGTAAAAGCTCATATAGCGTCTAGATTTTGATTTAAATGACTGTGCTTGTTTCTACTTTTCACCAACCAGATCATGTTTGAGACATTCAATACTCCGGCAATGTACGTCGCCATTCAGGCTGTGTTGTCTCTCTACGCTTCTGGTCGTACAACTGGTATTGTCTTTGACAGCGGTGATGGTGTCAGTCACGCAGTTCCCATCTACGAAGGTTACGCTCTTCCCCATGCCATCCTTCGTCTTGACTTGGCCGGCAGGGACTTGACAGACTACCTCATGAAGATTCTGACCGAGCGAGGCTACTCCTTCACCACCACAGCCGAGCGTGAGATCGTGCGTGACATCAAAGAAAAACTTTGCTATGTTGCTCTCGACTTCGAGCAAGAATTGACGACTGCTGGCACAAGCTCCACCATGGAAAAGACCTACGAGCTTCCCGACGGTCAGGTCATTACTATTAATAACGAGCGCTTCAGGGATCCTGAGGCCCTGTTTCAGCCCTCTTTCCTTGGAATGGAATCTTCAGGCATCCACGAATCCACCTACAATTCCATCATGAAGTGCGACGTGGACATCCGTAAGGACTTATACGCCAATATAGTATTGTCGGGGGGTTCCAGCATGTTCCCAGGAATCGCTGACAGAATGCAGAAAGAAATCACAGCTCTGGCTCCACCCACAATGAAGATCAAGATCATTTCTCCTCCTGAGCGAAAATACTCTGTATGGATCGGAGGATCAATCTTGGCTTCACTGTCTACCTTCCAACAGATGTGGATTTCCAAGCAGGAATACGACGAAGCGGGTCCTTCCATCGTTCACCGTAAATGCTTCTAAGGCTTGACCTTCATTTTTCTGTCACTGGAATTTGAGTTGAATATTTGGCCTCTATAATTTAAAGTTAACGTTTATAGAATTTTTCGACTTCGAAATGTGTTGACTGTAAGGCTAAAAACTAAAAAAATAGATCCCCTAAATCACTTTTCTTTGTAGGAAGGGTTGTTTGTCAACTTTTGAGCATCATTAAAAGAAATGAAAAAAGTTGATTAAACTGTGTCCAACTTTTGGTCGTTATTTATTGTGAACGCCTAAAAGGGCGCCGGTCACTTGACTAAGTTGAAAGCCTGTCTGTTCACGTTGCTCGATGTACTTCTTTAGTGACCGCGCAGTCTAGTCAATGTACTGTCACGTGAGCGAAATCACGGTCAACGCGGACATCAACTGAGAAAACAAAGCAGCAGTAATTTTGAAACAGCTTGATCGACATGACCAATTGCATAAAATCCTATGGAATTCTTTGGTAAGGTCAGTGCAGAAAATAAGCTCGTGCTTTTCGTGATACAATAATTACTGAACCTGACCTGTTCCATCAACAACTTCAAGTTATTTTAATTTATTATATGGCAAAATGCTCCACGCGAAAAGAAGAATTCTGATAGGTTTCCAGAGCGGTTCGAATCTTGCAATATGGACCTCTAGAATGGACTGCTCAGAATTATTTCGGCAAGATTGCTATTCCAATACACCACGCAAAAGCAAATAATTTCTTTTTATAAGAAATATATTTGTCTTGATGTGTGGAGGATAATCTCAGTTTGACTTTCACTAGAGCGGTCTAAAAATGCAAATACATTTAGCTTTGGCGTGTGCGCTATCCGAGAATTGATGCATTAATATTTATCAGCAAAATTTTAAGAGACCAGTATTATTCAGTTATTGTGGTATTCTGTTCCCCCGTATTAAGCAATATTGACCTCTGGATCTAGCCGCATGCGAGGTCCACAAAGAATCCTCCCCCAATGGACAGATTTTTTAAAATTCAGCCTAACACAATAGACCTCAGAACGAGGCTCTGGATTCGCTCCGACGAAGGGCTAGCGCTCGAAACGTCAGCTTTCGAATCTCTTTACGGTGGCCAATTCACATTATCAACTCAGTTGATAAAACTAAATTATCCTGTAATACTCCCACCGACGCAGCACCATAGTTTCTTTAGAAACTTATCCCCTTTACTCGTCTGGGTAATAAACCCCACGAACTCTGTAGTTATTCCCCAGAGCCTCGTAATGAGGTCTATTGTTTTAGGCTGAATTTTGATATATCGAAATACATGGACCTCACGCTTGTTCAATAAGGTACATATGTATTTCACGCGTGCTCATTCCGGGCGCAGGCTCGTCAGTACAGCTTGTTAAGGCTGGTTTTCACTAGCGCACAAGCATAAGCATAAGCCGACATACGCAGAAGCAGTAAGATCTTGATAATTAGCGCCTTTTATTAGGGAAATTTCGCACAAAATGTACTAATTATCAACATCTTACTGCTTCTGCGTATGTCGGCTTGTGCTTATGCTTATGCGCTAGTGAAAACCAGCCTTTCCATGTTTTTTGAAGCAACGCCGAAGAAGTTGATAAGAGATAACAGAAGGAGAAAGCAAGAAAACTTGGAAACAAACAAGAAAACATGCTTGCAAACAAACAAACAAACATGCAGAAAGCTAAAACGAAATACAGTCGAAACTCTCTTTACTAACACCTCCACAAAACGGACACCTACAATAGATCTACAATATGGACAGTTTTCCTGGTCCCAGAGACTGAAAAATTCATAAAATCACTGCTTTTTTAGTACAAGCACCTCCATAATTATAATACAGGCACTCAGCTCGGCTCTTTTTGACTCGGTATTAGCGAGGTTCTTGAGGTTCGACAGCATAGAAAGAACACTAGACCTTGGAAGTCCAAACAACCATTCTTTTTAAACTGCAAAATAGTTCAAATAAATGAATTGTTTGTGTCGCAACCTAGGAAATAAGCAGCACACCTAAGATTCCCGACGGGAGCAACTGCTAGTTTTATTAGGATCGTCACGCAACGCTTAGAAGCGTTGCGTGACGACCCTAATAACGACTGCGAAGGAGACTAAGCAACTGCAGAATGGAGGGTCACTTCGGATCACCTGTTTTACATGTGTCAAAATATTTTGAAGAATGAAGCATAACGCAATAGACACCTTTGTGATTAAATGAGACTGATGCAAATAACAGAATAAGTGGCCCTGTATTCTGTAGTTTAGCCTCCCGAGGTGATGTTTGGTGGCGGTGATGGTTTTATGACAGAATAAAATGATATTTACAGATTTCAAACCAACGCCTTTTAAAAAATATCGCCACACTGTTCAGTACTCATTGATTTATTTCGGTTGCCGCAATAACACAATATTATCTAATCTAAAAATAGTACTGATCTCAAACTTGCAGCAGTTGACATTTTTTATGTCGACAGCCACACTCGAAAATAATCTTTTTTTGCGTCAGAAATATTTTTCGATGCCAATTGTTTTCCCAAAATGGGTATGATTGTTAGATTTTAACGTGCCGAAGTGTTGTGGCATTTCCAAATATGAGATGACCCTAACAATAGAAACGACGTCACAGGGTAAAACAATGTATTGAAAAAATGCAGATTATGGACATAGCTTGAATATGTGAATAACTATTTGAACAAAAGTTTACACGGTGCACGTGAAAGTAATTAATTCTCTTCTTTACTGAAAAGGTAATTTCACTTTTCACCATTAATTTCAGCGTATAATTATTGGATATCTTTGGAGTGTAAGTCACAGACCTCTCGGATCAATTTATTTCTTAATTATAACATATTTTAGTTTCTGATCGATTACCATATTACCAAAAAATATTTTCAAGCGTTCTTCATCTACTTTAGTCGTCACAAAAAATACGTCTCTTATTCGCCACAAACAACAAAGCGTCAGTCTAATAAAGGACTCCGTCGAACGATAAAAGAATGCTCCAGTCCATTAGTTTTAAACAACAAAGGCAATTTCATGCAAATGATGATCACAGCGACCGATAATCGGCGATTTGGGTGAAAAGCAAATAAACAGATGCCGGCACACTTTGCTTTAAGCAATATCCGAGGAAATATTGACTTATACTCCGAAAAATTTTGTGTGTGTTGAATACTGGTTGATCTTTACAATTGCGGACAAGTGCTGTGACTGTCGAATGAGAAAATTCGCTCATTTCTGTTGGAAGACTTGTATTCATTCAAGCGTGATTGTATTGATTTTAAAATTATTGCAACTAAAGCAGAGTGGTTTGTTTAGTTTTACTGATAACAGATTCTGGCACACTAAATTCAAATTTGCATCCATGATTACGGGGAATAGAATCGACTGGAACAGAACCAACGCCACATTTAGCGAAGTTTATCCGGGTTTTCGTCACGAATTGAACACCCTTTTGTAAAATAAACATGAGTTTGGCACCAGGAAACTGCATCATTGTTCGTGTGGCCACTTTCAACCAATGGCGTTCGAGCATTTGTTAGCATAAAGCGTGGATTAGCCGTGCACAAAGATCACAGTTCCATACTGTTCGAGGAGGCTAGTTCTTGATAAGAAGAAAGGTTTGCTCAGATTTTAACCACATTACGAAATGGCTGACGACGACGTTGCTGCCTTGGTTATTGACAATGGCTCGGGTATGTGCAAGGCAGGTTTTGCCGGAGACGATGCTCCTCGTGCAGTGTTTCCCTCCATCGTTGGTCGTCCAAGACATCAGGGCGTGATGGTTGGTATGGGTCAGAAAGACTCGTACGTCGGCGATGAAGCTCAGAGCAAGCGAGGTATTCTGACTCTGAAGTATCCCATCGAACACGGCATCGTCACCAACTGGGATGACATGGAGAAGGTAAGCTTAATTTTTTTCCTGTAGATGTCGAGTACTCGCATCGTCTAACGACGAATTTCGTTCAATTCATTTCAGATCTGGCATCACACGTTCTACAACGAGCTGCGGGTAGCTCCCGAGGAACACCCAGTTCTGCTCACAGAAGCTCCACTCAACCCAAAAGCTAACAGAGAAAAGATGACCCAGGTAAATATTTTCTTCCGATCGAAGCTGAGGTTGTAATATTTTTCCTTCTGTCGTACAGTAGTTACTCTTGTGGGTGTGGACGTGTTAAAGTTTTGTAACGCCTCTGCTTTTTTCAAGCCTTTTCGTTAGCTCGATTTTACTTTAAACGTAAACGGCCGATGAAAAGCTGCTAGACTCGTTGGGATATTTAATTCACTGCAGATATCTGCAACCAACTTTCAACAATATTTTTCTGACTTTCCAAAAAGGTATAATATAGTACACATATTTTTGGAAATTGCTGGTTAAATTGGGTTGGTCTGCAAAGTTCAACTGTGTCAGAAAAATTGCAAGAATAAATTTGGCACACACACACAGGCTTGCAACCATCATCTAAAGTACTTAAGGTAAATTTGCATATATTTTGTTGACTCGAGTCGAAAATGATTTTATGACCTGTTCTCACCAGTGATGTTAGCCGGGCATTAGTTAGTCGCAGTTGCTTGTTGTGCAATCCGCAGAATTTGATCGACAAAATACGTTATAATTTTTGAATTTAGAAGAAAAATGAATTTTATGTTTTTCTTTCACAAGAAACTTTCGAGCAACTGCCTGATCATATCTGACTTTGTTTCATGACCGTATATGGTATCGAAAGACGCGGATTGGTCAGAATCTGTTATACAAGCTGTCGGAAGGATAACTTATTTATATGCACGAATGGTTGCACCTTTTGTTAGCCGAATATCTGAACAATAACTACCCTCAGCCGACGGAATATTAATGCTTGGCTATTTTAAATAAACGTTCTGTTTGAGTTCTTGTGACGAAAAGAAAGTTTTTAAGTTCTGTCCCATAGCCATGACTTGACGCGTTAATCTAACATCACAGTTTGTCATGGAGTTCTTTCATATTATAACTGAGAAAGTGGGATTTTTGTAAAAATTTTCAAAAACTACTTCAATGATATATTTTTGCTAGGAATTATTTCAACGCGAATTAACGTGAAGTTCGAATGTACTCATTTTGTTATATTCGTCAGACTAGTTTAGACAGTTCATGTGCCGGTGTTTCTGTTCCCAACGACCCGACAAACGGTCTTGGCGTTTTCTCAAAATGTCATGAAGTCGTATTGAGTTTTGGTATCAATATAAAACGAGTTTAAATTTCTCTTCTCAACAGATCATGTTTGAGACATTCAACTCGCCAGCCATGTACGTGGCAATCCAGGCTGTGTTGTCTCTCTACGCCTCTGGTCGTACAACTGGTATTGTGTTTGACAGCGGTGATGGAGTCAGTCACACAGTTCCTATCTACGAAGGTTACGCTCTTCCCCATGCCATCCTTCGTCTTGACTTGGCCGGCAGGGACTTGACAGACTACCTCATGAAGATTCTGACCGAGCGAGGCTACTCCTTCACCACCACAGCCGAGCGTGAGATCGTGCGTGACATCAAAGAAAAACTTTGCTATGTTGCTCTCGACTTCGAGCAAGAAATGCAGACTGCTGCTTCAAGCTCCAGCTTGGAGAAGAGTTACGAGCTTCCCGATGGACAGGTCATCACCATTGGCAACGAGCGCTTTAGGTGTCCCGAGGCCATGTTCCAGCCCTCTTTCCTTGGAATGGAATCTGCAGGTATCCACGAGACCACATATAATTCTATCATGAAGTGCGACGTGGACATCCGTAAGGACTTGTACGCCAACACAGTGTTGTCTGGTGGCTCCACCATGTTTCCAGGAATCGCTGACAGAATGCAGAAAGAAATCACTGCTCTGGCTCCACCCACCATGAAGATCAAGATCATTGCTCCTCCTGAGCGTAAATACTCTGTATGGATCGGAGGATCCATCTTAGCCTCGCTGTCCACCTTCCAACAGATGTGGATTTCCAAGCAAGAATATGATGAATCTGGTCCTTCCATCGTTCACCGAAAATGCTTCTGAAAACTAAATCGAACTTTGTCCCGCTTTAGGAAATAAGTCGGTTAAGATCTTAAGTTAACAGATAACGTATTTATGATCGTGGAAATACAAAATTCTCAGTGTTCTCCTCCGTTGTGCTTCTTTAAGCTTTATTCTATTTTTGTAGATGTGCTGGTGCGTTGTATTTCCTAATAAAGATCTTGTTGACATATCTGGTGCCTACTTAACTGAGTTTTGCCAATCGCTTTCCCAGCAAAAATCTCACCCCTTATTATTTTCTGGTTCAAATTATCTTGGATTTCCTACACGTGTGGAGGACTTGGAAGTCTTGCATTCTAAGGCAAAGTTTGCCATGGGGGCTAAGGTTTGAGAGTCTGTTTAGCTTTGTCAGGAGGTCAAACTCTTGTAGCTTTTATAGTTTTACTTCGATTAGTGCGTTGAACTAAAACTTTCAACCTCGTGAAACGTCGAAACCCGAAATTCATGATTAGAAGGGATGATTTTATTACTCGGAGAAGTATTGTTTTGCCAGTCAACAGTCCTTCGCTGGGTACGTGAGTAACGATAGGGCAACCTCCCCCATCAATATCTTCTCGCACAGAGGCCGCATTTGTATTGGCTCCTGGGATCTTTGTTTGGTATGTTTTTTTTCTCCTGTCGTCATTTGAATGACAGGCTGAAGGAAACTCTAACTTAATTCAAAAAAAAAATATGAACGCAAGAGGCTGTCGCCAGGTGTGTTAAAAATTTATTAGGATTCAGGACGTGCCGATATCGATTCTAACCTTGCACCATCATTTTTTCCATCACAAATCGATCTCAGAAGCACTAATATTTATGGCCAGAAAACCCTTGCTGAAGTACTCGTTGGTAACGAGTGTATATGCATACCCAATAACAAATACGGGATAATCTACTTACGTGCCGGTAATCAAGTAGACTTGCCTCAGTAATTCTTTAAAATTATTTCCTTATTTAGGATCCTGTAAGGGGCCTCGATAAGAATTGCCGTCTGGTTACGGCCCTGCTAAGGCA
>JAHPZR010039063.1:0-27500 GCA_019787425.1 Platygyra sinensis | reverse complement strand
GAAATCGTAGCAATGACGTTTTTTTTTTTTTTTTTTTTTTTTTCCTATGTATGCTAAGTAGGTCTGTAGTAGTTTGTAAATAATGTATTGTATGGTATGTTGATGTACGTAAGTGTTGTTGTAAAAAATGTTGTAAATAAAAAGTGCAATCATGAAAAAAAAAAATAAAAAAAAAAAATAACCATATTTGTCAGCATTTTGGCATGAAAATAAGCACGGTGACCCCCTCTTTTTATTACGTTTTTAACATCTCCTTGTACTGTAATGACACCGTACCAAGTTTCATCGGAAATCTATGGCAGGTTCTTTTACTCGGGAATCACCTTAAGACGCGTGAACCTGAAAAACGCTGATCTTAAACGCATTTATGATGTTGGCTTTGGTTGACCTAAATTCTACACGTAATGTTTCTTGCTTGTTGCGTCAACACATTCCATGCTGGCCATTAGCATACTTAAACCTCAGTATACACTAAGATTATCAGCGCTGTAACCAGAACAATGTTATGACTGAGGCAAAGTCCATGAAAAACTGGTGACTGCGACAATGTCCAAGGTTTAATTCTCTTCCTAGTTATTCACGGTGTCTATGATGACTACGGAGGTAAATGCCTCGGTTTGCTTGTAACGAGCTACGACCCTGATTATGGACAAATCCCTTGCGTTAAGGCAACATTATTATACATCTCTAGACAAGAACCGTGTTAGGTCATACAGAGAAAGCGTTCCAACCGCTGGCGCTGGTTACTTAAGCCCGGGGGGGGGGGGGTACTCGATATATCCCTGGGTGGGGAGGTGCGGCCCGGCCCCTCATACCCTGACCCTGTTTAAGACAAATATCGCTGATTTTCCTACCCTGTTTAAGACAGAATTCCGATTTTTGATACCCTGTTTAAGACATAGATTAAAGTTGCGGTTACAAATTGTGCGGCTTTCTTGTTGTGTTATCAATGGAAATTTAATGTGCCTGGTATCAATGCCAAAGTTCACGGAAGTCAATATTAATTAACAAGAGCTTGTAAAAATTTTGCTGTTTATCGTCCAAGAAAAGATATACTGTCTAAGACAAAAATTGGTAAATCGATATCCTGATTAAGACAAAAAATGATAAATTCGATACCCTGTTTAAGACGAAAATCCCGAAAAACATACCCTGGCTGGCCGCACGTCCCCATTAAACCCTTATAAGGAAGTACCCCCCCCCCCCCCCCGGGGTACTTAAGTTAGTTTTAGAGTGGAGCCATATGACCTTGGAATAAAACAAACTAAACTTGTATGTCTCGTCGTTTCGGAACTGACAATTTTAATGATGGGAAAAATACATTCATAAACTTTCAATTGAAGAAATATATATTAAACTTTTTAACCAGAAATATATTAAAATATTTTTTGATCACAAACTTTATGATAGTTTAGTAAAAAGACAGTACCTCATTTAAATTCTCACTGAAAATATTTCCAAAAATATCTCGACATTTTTACACTGCGTGAACAAACGTTGAGTGTATATTAAGTAATCAATGTTGAAGCAAAAAACTATTTTTTTCCTTATTTTAGTGACGCCACTATTATCTTCAGTTATGCAACAATGCCTAATCTCCCACCACCCCTGCCCCACCCACTACGGCGACTTTTTGGATGGCACAAGCAGCTCTCTTTCACTGATCACCTTACTCTTCAAAACAATAACTAAATAATATTTCTGGGGGTGGCATGAAAGTTAAGTTGTCACTAACACTTGTAACACCAAAACGCAAACTGTTGAGAAAGCCTATCTGCATTCTCTTCACCCAAAATAATATCATCACTATTTTGGATCAATATCAGTATCTGGGCAACTGCGCACCTACCCCTCCCCTAACCCAACATGTTATGATAAGTTGATAAGTTAGTGTCGCCATTGGGTTAGGGGAAGGGTAGGTGCGCAGTTGCCCAGATACCGATATTGATCCCACTATTTTATGGGACAACTTTCATCAGAACAAATAGTTCAAATTAGTGGAAGTTCATCATAAATTAATGGAAAGTCAGTCACTGAACTGCGAATGCAAGGGAAATGATTTTGAGTTCGAAATAATGGGGTATTTGAAATAGCCCAGTTAAAACTAGCAGGATCCAACTGTGCAAACCCTAGGTAATGCTAGCCTTTACTGTTTCTTCTTTAAACTAGACCAATTTTTACATCACATTCAAAGCACAATTAGTATAGAATTAAACTCTCTTTTGTTTTGAAGTTCTGTACACCCAGAACCCCAACATATTGAATTCCAAAAGGAGTGATATCTATATTCTTACTACAATATCAATGTTTCCATCCGTAAATAAATCACTATATAAATATAACCACCAACGTATCCACAACTATTATAACACAAGTGCAGAGGCATTAACACATGTATTATCTTGTGTGTCATATGGCTTCTCGCAATGCAGCATAAAGACCTGCTGATATCAAGCCTGTAAAAAGAAAACCAATAACTGTTATATATTTTAAAATCAAAAATCTTAGAGGAAGACAATGTAACACAGCCCTAGGTGGTATTTAAATAGGAAAAAAACACAAATAAACCAAATTTACTGAACAGAAACATTTCGTAAAGGAACTGTGTACTGTTTGCCTGGTTATTAAACAAACACTAAGCCAAGAATTGAGCTTTATTGGACAGGTTTCTTTTGTATCAGCTTCAATACCCCCATCTTTTGACATCACTAATCACCATTACTTCCACCCAAAATCCTACAACTTATAAGTACTGTTTCAGCAAACTCAAACAAGAAATACAGGCAAAAGATTTCCTTTGATGTTCAAAATTCATGATAACGTTAAACATTTAACAATTATTCTTTGAAATCGAGGTAAATATTCTGCCACTATTCACCGAGATTGAGAAGAATAATTGTTTTAGTATATACACAGGAAGTGATCTCAACAACATTTTCAGAAGGAAACCATTAAAAATCGATTTAATTGACCTCCCAATTCATGCGTGGAAAACGTGCAAGTGGTACAAAGCATGCGCGAATTCGCGAAACTATTTACAGAATCTTTGAACATGGAAAATCTATAGTTAATATTCGAAAAAACCTCTTGACAGTCTAGAATAATGGTCCTTAGACACCGTTCAAATCAGTGTGAATCAAAAGTATGCTTTAATCAAAAGTATGCTTTATTTTTGTTTGGCTTACGCATTATTCACTCGGTAGGGGGTGAATAATGCTCATTAGCCAGAGATAGCGAACCAATCAGATTGCTTAAAACACCAAGATCACCGAGTGTGTATATACTAAATAATACTGTAACTTTGCACGACATGACCTTATTTGTAAAACCTGTCTTTAAGAGTTTCCTTGATGTTGGAAAGTGTATACTTCCCGCCACTGAAAAAAGATGACTTGTTGTATCACAAGGCCTCTTCTTTTCTTATGTCTGTTGTGTGCCCTCTGGCATATTGATACAGTACACATCTCTTTTAGTGGCACTACTGCCACACAAAAGAACTCACCTGCAAATGGCATGGTTACAATCCATGCCAGTATAACATTCCTAAATAAGGACCAATCAACATGTTCTCTGGACCTTACTCTACCAACCATTACAACAGAACCCACTTTACAGTGAGTCGTGCTAATGGGAATACCAAGGTTAGAGGCACACAAGACAGTCAGCGCTGAACCAATCTCAATCACAAAACCACTGAAACAACAGACAGAATGCATAAGTAGCCATTGGTGTTAGGAATGTAGGAACTGTAAGCAATCTTTCACAGCCATATGGGTTTAACTATAAAACCACTGAAACAGAGAATGAATCAAATGACTTTTCTTGATTTTGGTTGTCAGTATGTCTATGCCCATGCCCCCACCCATACATATGGTATTTTTAAGGCAGTCACTTTATTTATTTATTCCATAACCAATCCAGGTCAACATTCTACAACTACCATTTCAAGAGCTGATTGTTTTGTGCAGCTTGTTAGTAAGGAGTGAAGACTGCTCAGGTACCAGATTGAAATTTTTGTTCAAGGGTAACAACAAGAGATGTCAAAATGTGTCAAAATGGCTATTCTAGTTCAACATCAAGTTGAAAGAGAAAGTACCTGTGTGCTGATGATGATCAGCCCAATTATTTTATTTCGAACAATTCTTAAAAATTCAGTTACTACAATAATCTCCTGTACCTTGAAGGTGTTATAGGAGTAAGATCCTCTCCTACTGTCTTAATAACACGGCGTCCCCATACAAACAGTCCAATGCATATGCCGACACCACCATACACCAGGATCCAGACAGGAATCAGAACTTTCTCCTGTATCATGCCTGACCAGTAAATAACCCATAACGAGATCAACGGACCAATGGCATTGCTACAATGAAAAACAATTACAAAAAAGCAAGTAAAGAAAACCTTTATTTAAGAGGGTACTCCAACTTAACAATAAATTATGACAGCACTGTAATTAAAAGGAAGTCCTGAGGATATTTTTGTATATTTTTTAAAAAAAGTAGTAGCAATGTTCAACAGGATTTCTTCCATGAACTACAGAAGTTATAGACCCTATGCAAAAATGGCTGCCTTTGGATTATTCTTTCGGTTCATATTCAAAAGAGCCTCACAAACCTCGTTTGGGATAAGAAATTCTTTACAATTTTTGTCTCAAAAACGAGGCTAATGAGGCTAATTTAAATATGAATAAAAGAATAATAATAAAACTGAGGCAGCCATTTTTGCATAGGGTCTATACTGTGATTCACTCTCCAGTTCATTGAGTTGCAGAATTTTAACCTGTGATGATTGCACATTGGATCATCACCTTTAAAGAGTCACAGGTCTCTTAAAACAGTTTTACTTTAGACTGAAACAGGTCACAGGGACCTAATTTTGTTCCTCAGACAGACCTTGCAAAACTGAAGTTAACGTTACTCCTCCTTCATTACTAATTTTAATTATTAACATTACTACTATTTGGGTTTTGCTATGCAATATTATGGATAATTTGTGTACCTCACATCATTTCCACCATGAGCAAAAGCTCCAAAGGATGCAGTTAAAATTTGCAAGAATGCAAACAGCTTGCCAGTCTTGGGTTCATCAGTAACTCTTGTCTGTGCTTCCATTAGCAGAGACATTCCACGTGATCTTGGCCCTTTCTTTCTGTGCTTCACTGATGCCCGTCATCTTCAATAGATCTCCGGTCTCAAATGTTGCATCTGTGTACAGAACCTGGACTGCTGATCATTATTGAGCCTCTGGGGTTGGAGATGCAGTGGCTGGCGCAAAAAAATAAAAACAAAAAAAACAACATTTTTTAAAATTGAGCTTCATCCGCAAGGCAAGGTTTTAACGTAACTTTGGCCATCTTCCGTCTGACTGATTTCTTCATGAGGTTCTTTCACTTCTTGATTGTTTGACGACAGGAAAAAAAGATGAGCGTTTGTTTTACATAGAAACAAATACAATCAAAACCCTCCCGCCCATGGCCACCTATAATAAGGGCAGGCAAGAAAAAAAAGTGCCATCCGGTTGTCCAGGAAAAGTAGAATTGCCCTCCTTCCTGATCGGGTTAACTTTTCAGTCTCTGGCACAAGGGATCAGGCATTTAGTTGTGGCCAACTAAATCATTACAAGAGCAAAGCTACGACTTGCCCCCATCAAGAACAAATTTTTTAGAGCTACTTGTCCCAGGGGCAAGCTGGAATTTAAGTTTTTTTGGAGTCCCTAGCTATGGGCCACACCTCTCTACAATGGGTGACACCAGCTTTCTTTTGGTCCTGGCAAACTGAGTTCCTATAACATTCACTCTTATTTTAACCTCCCTCCACTGGTTACCGTTTTGCCAAAGCAAACAACAGCCAGCGTATAGGGAAGATAAAACCCATTCAAAACTACCCTCAGGGGTTGGCGACACTGGTAAGAATCCCAGACTCGCTGAGACCGCAGAGATCCCTAGTGAAAACTCTTTGGTAAAATGTTTCGAGACTTTGCATAAAAGCTAAAAACAAACCATGCAAAAATGAACTTCGAGACGTACCCGAAGCGCGTTAAAGATTTCAAGATCCTGCCACAAAAATTTTCTGTTCCTAGCAAAGATAAATTAACTGTGGCGACTTGCAGTTGAACAGAGCTATTACTCAAATACAAAACACTCGTGATGGCGTTAATGGGGGAACACTGCCTTGCGTTTGGTTAGCCCATGCGACTTCCGGCGATAGCGTGACAAATAACCTCACTTATCTCCCCAGCACTACGAGCTGAATGACAGACAGCACGTGCTGGATCGGACAAGAGTATCGGTTAGCAAGCGATGCTCAAAGGCGATGCAAAATCAACAAGCTTGGGGGAAGTCGCTGCGCAGACTTAACCGCCACTGATGCATGCAAGGCAATGCATCCCCCCAAGCCATGGAAGCCGGTGAAAAGCTAGTTAGGCGAGAAACGTTCAACAACGTTAGCCATCCTGGGAGCTACAGACTCTATTGTAGATATAGGAGTTCTTATATAAAGCTGGTAACAGTCTGAAGACCAGCGACCCATGACTTTGATAAGCCAATCTGGCAAGCCGGCAGCAGCGGCGACCGACGCAGCACCTATGCGGAAGCTATGGCCCTTGAGACTCTCATAAGGAAGGCCTGCGACCCTTGAACTGTCCCGTAGAAGGTGCGAAACCGCTCCCCGGGTAAGCAAACGACCTGACTGGAAGTAAAATAAGGGACCCTTTTGTGGCTGCGCTAAGAGAAAGTACTCTCGCATAGCCGACACGGCGCACAGGGTGGACGAGGTGCGAGCGATGGTGAGAGATTGCCCTCGCCTGTAAACATCTGTTTTTGACGATTTTAGCTGCACCGTCATGCTCTGCGGGCGTGCCAGGGTTGGATGAAAGACTACGCAATCGGTAGAAAGATCAAAAGGCGGCCTAAACTTGCGTACACTGTTGTAGGTAAATTCACTACATCGCAGAAAGGCGAAAAAAGCTAAATTGAAGGCGGCCCATATCATGGAAAAATCCCGGGGGCTAAGCCATGATTGCAAAACAGGACGGATTGCGGAGAGCACCTGAGGGGTAACTGGTTGACGGCGAATACGCTGTTCGCCTTGGTATCGGAGAATACCGCGTAAAACCTTGTGAAGAAGAAGCTTGCCCTTCAGAGGGTCACTGTACCCGGCGGTAATATGGAGGTTGCGAACAGCTGCTAAATACAGTTTAATTGTGCTATGACGCACCGTTCTGGCGAGATATGAGGCAAAATAAATTAGAGTCCCCTCGGAGGCGGGTAGGACATCCCCTTCTGGACCCAGGAGGCGATTCATCAGGCAGAATTGTAAAAAGCGTTTTTCCCCACAGCTGTAGGCTCGATTTGTGTTCTCGGAAAGACCCCAAGAAGCGTAGGTGAGCACTTCCTCTCTCAAAGGGTCATTAGAGAAGGCGGGATGGTACAAGGAATCTGGTCGGCGTCGGGTGCGAGGGCCCAGAAACGCTGCATCTGAAAGCGGGAGAGGGCATCAGCAATTTCATTTGAAACCCCAGGGACATGACGGGCCCTTACGAGAAAATTATGTTCCATGGATAGGAGAACAAGCTTTCTGACAAGTTCCATGATAAGGGGAGCTTTTGAATGCCCTGAGTTTATGATAGATACCACTGACTCATTATCGCACCAAAACTGTAAGCGTTTACCCTTAAAAAGGGGGTGCCAGATAGCGCAGGCAACCACGATGGGGAAGAGTTCTTGCCACTCAATGCTTATACCCCGCTCTCTGTTCAAAAGCATATGGGGAGGCCAGTGCCCTTGGAACCACTTTCCCTGAAAATAACCACCGAACCCCACGGAACCCGCTGCGTCAGTGTAGAGCTCTAGGTCTGGAGTAGGGGTAGTGTTGGACTCAAGAAAAAGAGAGCGTCCGTTCCATTGGGACAGGAAAGTTTTCCACATATCGAGGTCCCTAAAGAACTCCTTATTAAGCCTGATGTGATGAAAACGACTAGGGACACCCTTGGTTAAATTAATCGCGCGTTGAAGGAAGGTCCTGCCCGGGACGACCACTTTACATGCAAACTGGAGAGTACCAATGAGTGATTGTAACTCAACCAGACGCACGGAGCGGCGTTTCTTGAAGGAGTTCAGCAAGTCATAAGTCCTGGAAAGTTTATCTTGGGGTAAGCGGGCCTCCATGCGAATGCTATCTAAAACGATCCCCATAAATTCTATTTCTTGGGAGGGGCCTATGGTCTTGGACGCTACTACCGGGGCCCTAAGTGACATGAATACCCGTAGAAGAGTGCTAAAGCTAGTGAGACAAGCTAATCGGGAACGTTCAGCAATAAAGAAGTCGTCCAGTATATGAATGACACGCTGGAGACCATAGTTATGTTTTAGGATCCATTCGAGCCCATCGGAAAGCTGATTAAAAATGAACGGGGCACTGCGAAGCCCGAAGGGTAAGTACATGTCCACATAGTATTGAGATTTCCACAGAATACCCAGCAAGTTCCAGTCGTCTGGGTGGATTGGTATAAGGCGAAAGGCCGATTTAAGATCAGTCTTGGCCATAAAGGCTCCCTTTCCCAGGGATTGGAGGATATGAATTGCGTCGTCCACCCTAACATAACTCAGGGAATAGGGGTCCTTAGCTATGTGGTCATTTATACTGTTTCCCTGCGGGTAGGAGAGGTGATAGATGGTTCGCCAGTCAGATGAGTGTTTTTTAGGAATAACTCCCACGGGATGACACTGAAAATCTGCTAAGGGAGGGGCAGGGTAGGGGCCGGCTACCCGTCCTAGGCTTACTTCCTTTTGCAGGTTGGCAGAAACTACATCGGGGTGCTGCGTCGCAGAGATAAGGTTGGGGGAAATCCGGGCTGAACGCGGCCCACAGTAACCAATACGAGCGCCTTCTTTAAGCGTACTTAGCAAATTGAATACAAAATTACTATCTGGGTGATCAGCTAATTCTACTTCTAAGCGATAAATGTCAATAGGTGAGGATACTAATGGTTTCTGATGACGCCTTTGCTGTTCCACTTTACTTCTTGCCTCGCTCACTAAGTTTGGGGACTCCTGCGTTCCGGGATGGGCCACTGGATTGTTGCTGAGGGCAGTCTTGGACGGTGTGGCTGTTGGAGTGGCAGCGGCGGCACACGTGCGGGTAGCTGCAGTTTCGGCGCCGGCACCCGGAGGACTTGTTGAAGTCAAAGCACACTGTCTGGGAACGACGCTGTTTTCTGTAAGGGTCAGCGGAAGGACAGACATCTTCAGCGTGATAGGGACTCGAGCATATACTGCAATGGGGCTTGGCTAGGCCTGAGAAGGTCACCGTCCATAACTCGAGGTCTACTTTGTCCCACTGAAGGGACAAATTGGAAGAGGCCCGGCGACGAAATTGCTGGTCGTACGAAAGCCAAGCAAGACCTTTGAACTTAGTAACGGCGCGACTAATTATCTGCTGGTACTTAATGAGCTCAAGAGCTCGTCTTGGATAGGCAGTTACAATTACCAACATGTACACCATGTAGGCCTCAAGCCACTTCTGAAACGAGTCTATAACGGGTTTCCTTTTCCTAACCATGGTGACCGGGGAACCCATGGGGCCTGAGGATGAGTCGTCTAAGCGGAGCTGAATTTCAGGGGCCTGGGACTGATACATGTTGTCAGGTAAGAGTAAGGCAAGATCAACGTACTCACCCCGAAGTATTTTGTCCTCCATATTGCGGTCCACTGGCCTCGAAAGGCCCAAAGGAGACGCCATACCCGAAGCAGCGAGAGGCTGGCTGGAAGGCGTCGGGCTGAAGGCGTTGTTTGTACGAACGGCGTGCAGAGCGCTTTGGACAGACTGGGACACGATGTCCTGGATGGCAGAACGTTGCGCTTGACTGAGGGCATCTCTTTGGTCGGTAGATCGGTTGGTTTCGAAGAGATCTTCTTCTGCATCGGACTGTAGCATGTCCTCAATCGAAGACAGCGAGGCGCGGTCGGAGAGGGCGCTGTCCTCCTGAATGCTGAGACGCCGGCCTTGCGTGGCGTCGATTCTGCTAGATGCGGTGGACGGCTGTTCCGTCGGTGTTTTGTTCGCTTGAGGACGGGGTCGTTGAGGGCGACCAGGTCTTCGTTTGGATTGACTGGCCTTTCCCGCCAATGCTCGCTTGAGCCGGGCGAGGAGTTGCACTTTGGAGCCCGTAATTGGCAAATTCAGCGCCTGAAGACGGAGTTTTAAAACTTCACTGGAGAGCTTGGCTAGATCCTCACCTCTGGTAGGGATCCTAGCAGTGTTCGACGAGCGACGAGGGCGAGCCATGGAAGTTTTACGAAAATTAAACGATAGGTTTACAGCAAGTAATAGCTACGTTGCTTAGACGAACTCAAAATGGACTCTGAACAGTTGTTCAAGCTTTTATATGGAGACGTTCGTCTGCTAGTAAGCCAGTAGAAAAGGCTGTACTACCGTACAGCTTACCCTAGCACGTGTAACATGTAAGACATGAATAGTGCTTTAATGCTTTTGCACCAATGCTATGGTTCGTTATAAAGTACTGAAGGTAACAAGGCTACAATGTTTTAGGTTTAGCTACAATGAAGCTTACAGTTTGCTGACCTTTGGAATACAACTGCTCAATAGTTCTATAGAGCTCGATGCCGCCATGAACGGCTCATTGAGAACGTAGGTCACGCTCCATTAACTATATTTTACTGGCGTGACAGTTTAAAATCCCATTAAAAGGTCACTCAAAACTTGATCTGTATTTGCATGCCAGTGGTCTCTGTTTCTGCCACATTTCTGTTTTTTATGGATATATTACTAACACTTTCATTATATTTTTGTTATAATAATTATTTATTTTGATTATCATTATGGCAATGTCAGCCATTTTTTTTAAAAATGAAAGATGCAAGAACTAAACCAGTGATATCTTGTTTCTCTGCACTAACTCGTGCTCAGAAAGTGTTGGTGACTTAGTAAATGAGACTCCATTGGTTGAGGAACCAGACAAAGTTCTTTCCCGTTCGTCATCTTGGCCACCATACACTTCTCTCAAGATTTTCTTCCTCAAGTATGGGTTCACCAGGAAATAAACTAAAAACTGCAGCTACAACGCCACTTCCAAATGACAAGATCAACACACCATACAGAGGAATCTTGTCACAAATGCACACTGTAGTATGTAATAAAATTAAAGCAAAAACAATAAGTTCTGTTGTGAATTATTAATTTTCAAAAATAAATGTCTGCATTTATTTAATAATAAAAGTATTCCAACTCTAATTTCCTTCCTTACCCTGAGATCCCTTATAGAACACGGAGAAGAAATTGATGGTGATTCGTAAACGCATAGAAAATGGGCAGTGCCTTCAGGCCAACATCAAATGAATCTATCTGAAAATATATTAGGTACACAGATTTAGCAGAATACCACCACACAGGCACAGATCCATATTCACCCCAAAATATGTTGCTAAACAGAATTTCCAAGGGGGGGAGGGTTAAACTTAAAAATCTTCCATGGGAGGGATGTGGATATTTTCTGGAACAACAAATTTGCACAAATAATACATGAATTATTTAATTTAGTGCCAGGGGTGCTAATCTTATTTTGGAAATTCAAGGAACGGAGCTTATTTATTTATTTTTGATGTCAACATTCTGTCTTATGTATACCATAAATGCTCGAATTAGGACCCGGGCACTTATTTAATTTTCTAAGGCAAGAGGGGGGCACTAATTCGAAGGGAGGTGCTTACTTCGTTTATCAATTTTTAGCCTCAAAATGACACATCTTTAATTCTATTTAAAACCAAACTGCAACATAAAATTCAAAACCCTTATAGAAAGCTACTTTTTTACTATTTCTATCAAGGAAATGAGAGGCAAACCTGTGCGACTTTGAAAGGAAATTATGTTTAAATATTATTTAACATACCAGTATGTCACATTTCATTAAAAGAACTGTACAGACCGTATACGTCTCGTATATCGTACTGAGTACTGAAACTCGTTTTTTTCTCGAGGAAGGCGGGGGGGCACTTATTTGAAGGGGGCGATTATTACAAATTTTGAGCCTTAGGAGGGGCGCTAATTCGAAGCGGGGTGCTTCTTTGAAGCTGGGCACTAATTCAAGCATTTACGGTAAATTAATATATTTGGTTGTCTTTTGGGAACTTGAACAAATAAAAGTTTACTTCAAGCATACCTTGGACAGGATAAAACGTTGTATCACTACAAATAAAAGAGAGCTTGCAAGTCCAGATAATAGAGGTGACACAACCCAAGAGGCAGCTATTAAAAAAAACAACAACAACAACATTGGGGTTGGTTAACAGTAACACAAAAAGCCCTGGCTATTTACCGATGCTTATAAGAACTGTAGTTAAAAATAAGCTGCGTGTATTCATTAGCACAACAACTTCTTTGAATTTCTTGCCCTTTTAATTTCCATGTGATGCAAATCAACATCTAAGTTTTCAAACAACATGAATCACATGCTTCAAATGTAGTACTACGCAGGTAAGTAGTTCAGATAAAAAATTAAAGATTTTTACATATGCAAGAAAGTGCAGAACAGAAAGAATGCAGCAGCATCTTATTTTTATTCCACTATTTACATATTGTTTTAAGATTAACTTTTGTTCTTAGCTATCAGAATCACTAATCAATCAGGGGTCCCTTTGGTAAAGCAGGCATGTGTCAAATACGATGGAAGATTATCTTCATTTTGGGCTTTGCAGAAGCGTAAAAATATTACTAATTAAATACATTATATTTGCATGCACATTGAAGACTAAAATCTCACCAATTAATCCAAAAGTCTTCCATTTAACTCCAGAAATTCCATGCGCCACTAATGCATATCCCATAGTCGCACCAACAACACTGTGTGTCCCAGACACTGGAAGATTGACAAAGGTTGCAACTATTAGCCATAGCCCAGTACCACTTAGAGCACTAAGGGAGCCAATCATTGCCAGTTCTTCTGTGCCATTAAAAGAGGTTATATCTATGATGCCTTTTCTGACTGTGTCTATAAACAAAGAAACGACATGACGATAAATTATTGACAAAATCAAACAAATTTATCACATTCAAAATATCAACTTGTGACTCTAATTAAGTTTGCAAAAAAAAAAATGGAAAATACTACACTACATTACTTGTAAAAAATTTTGGATGTTTTACTTATTTTCACATAATTTTTGGACATTTTTTTTTCCTTTTGGACAAATTTCAGACAAAAATTTCAGACATTTTGCTGAAACATAGCGAAATGAAACTTTACAACACAAATAAGACTGAAACATCTAAAATTCCACACAGTATCATTTTCAGCTGCATTTTTGCCCCCAATTTTTTTTTTTTTTGATTCACCCTGCCAAAATGTTGCCTCAGAGTCACACTCATCTTTTATTGTAGGAATTATTCGGATCCTGATTTTAATTACACCATCAATTCCCCATGATGGACTAAATTCCAAAGAATCTCTGTAAAACGAAGTTTACTATAGCAATACATACATACATACATACATACATAATCTTTATTTAACGTGGGAGAAACGCTTAGCTATAGCTATTTTGCAGGTTTTCCACAAATTAATATTAAGAAAGAAAGAAATATGTACATAAATGTAAGGATATAAAATATCATGCATCTAAAGTTACAAAACTTAAGTAATTAAAATAATTAACAAATAAACAAATCCAGTCATCGAGAGTATAAATTCATAATTTGTGAAGATATATTTTTCCACCTGCTTACCCTGTTTGTCACGGAATAATTTATGCATTCCAAATTATGTACTTTTTGAATACGAATTGATTTGAAAATTGTACAAACCTAACATTAGTTGGTACTTAAAGTGATAAACATCCGTACCTGAAAAGGAAACTAATATCATTTTCCGTTTATTAATCACCCCGTATAATGGGCACTTCAAGGTTTGATACGATATGCGTAACGATGACACTTTGACATGAAATGTGATGCGGAAAATGTACAAGCTAAAAAAGTGAATTCCACGCTCAAATTTTCATTGTTTGGATCAACTCAAATTGATGCTAACCTGCCTGATTGCGTCTTTTTCTGATTGTTTTTGTATAAAACTAACGATACATATTAAGATTTACTATTTTTCTTTTATAGCTTTGCAAGCCACAAGCTAATAAATAAATAAACGCCTCTGCACTGATTGTTCTAGGCAGCCTATTTTTACACAAAATGCTCAATTTAGAAAAGGTCGTACCGGACACTCTTGCTCCGATTAGAATCGCACCACCAAGTTCAAATATGGTTGCAATGACACAAGCTTGACGAAGAGTTAAGACTTTCGCTCCAACTGAAGTTCCAAAAGAATTCGCTACATCGTTTGCCCCAATGCCAAAGGCTAAGACGAAAGCGACAATAAACCCGACAATTACAATCCACAAAAGGTCAGGGTCTTGTGGTTCCAACATTGTGGCTTTTTCTTAAGCTGCAGTGTTGCAAGCTTAGCAGCTTCCAGCATTCGCAATGGTCTTTTTAATAGCTGTTCTTCTTTCGCCGTTTCCTGCAGGAAGCCTTGAACTGTTCTTTACAACAAAGCCAAATAGCAAACGCTGTACGTGAGGCTAGCCCAGGATATCTTCAGCTAGCTACAGTTGCGACCAGTTGCGTAGATGACTGGCCACGTAGCTGCTTTGGTACCATCCCATGGAAATAATAGTAACACATGGATAAAACGTATGAACCTGTTTCCACTCCACCAACTCAGCGATGGGAACAAGAAATGTAAACAGAGGCTAAAAAGATCCCTCGGTGTTCCTTGCGTACTTCCAGCACGTGGGAGGAGCTATTTTTTGGGGTCCCGGGACAGCGCGCTATGAACCTTGGACTAGCATGGCATTCCTCACAACCACCTTTTGGAAAGGATGCATCCGTGCAATAGCCCTTTTCACGGTTACCTTTCCTCATTTGCATTACAATAAAATCTAGCATGTATGCGAGGCAATTTCGGGCTATTTCGCACTTTTAGCCCGAAATAGCCCATTTCACGGTTAATTTTTCTCATTTGCATTACAATGTAATCCAACGTGGATGCGAGGCAATTTCGGGCTAAAACTGCAAAATAGCCCGAAATTGCCTCACATACATGCTAGAATTCATTGTAATGCAAATGAGAAAAGCTAACCGTGAAAAGGGCTATTGCCTCGCATTCACGTTGATTTCATTGTAATGCAAATGAGAAAAATTAACCGTGAAAAGGGCTATTCCTAGCAGAAATACTAACCTACATCAAACAGACTGCTTCATAATCTCTCTAATTATGCACGCAATGGAATAAAAACTTGAGAAAAAAAGAGGGCTGTGCACAAGCACGCATTTTCGCGCAAAAAGGTCAGGTGGGTCCCTGTGCAACGGTCTCTGCCGTTATAATTGGGGTGCGTTTCTTTAAGAAAATCCAAGATTGGATTCTTAAATCCGAAAACGGATTTTGCGTTTCTTTACTAAACAGAGGTCGCATTTAAGAATCCAATCTTAGATTTTCCTAAAGAAACCCACTCCAGTTTTCCCGCCAAGATTTCGGCTGGGCTTTACAGTCATGAAATGTATGGAAAAATGAAAACCTAACTTGTCGCTTTTTTATTTCGTTCTCTTTCCCTCTGTGCAGCTTGCCGTGCAGCTTTATTGTTTAACCAGCACCCGGGGGGTGGCACTCAATATATCCCTGGGTGGGGAGGTGCGGCCCGGCCCCTCATACCCTGACCCTATTTAAGACAAATATCGCTGATTTTCCTACCCTGTTTAAGACAGAATTCCGATTTTTGATAACCTGTTTAAGACATAGATTAAAAGTTGCAGTCACAAATTGTGTGGCTTTCTTGTAGTGTAATCAATGGAAATTTAATGTGCCTGGTATCAATGCCAAAGTTAACGGAAGTCCGCAGTGTTAATTAACAAGAGCTTGTAAAAATTTTGCTGTTTATCGTCCAAGAAAAGATATCCTGTTAAAGACAAAAATTGATAAATCGATACCCTGATAAAGACAAAAACTGATAAATTCGATACCCTGTTTAAGACAAAAATCCCGAAAAACATACCCTGGCTGGCCGCACGTCCCCATTAAGCCCTTATAAGGAAGTCCCCCCCCCCTCCCCCGGGAACCAGCACTGCTGAGTAGTCCAAAAAACTAGCTCTTGGTGACTATTTTTGTTTAACAAATTTTTGGAGTCACGATCAACTGATCTACGCTTCATGATCATGTCGGAGACTTGCGCTAGCATTAGAGATTGCGTGATTTAAGGGGGGGTGAACCTTAACTACAAATCTGTCGCTAAGGAAATCTCAAAACCTCCTTTTTTTTGGCTCCTGAAGTCCAGTGGGCATCAAAGTTTACCATGTTTGTTCGATTCACGTTTCCTTTAAATGATTCGAACCACGCCCATATTTGGTATGTCACGTGACCAAAATAGAAAATGTCTAAAAACTCGGACTGAGTGGATCGTTTTCAAAATTTAACAATACGATTTGTTAAAACACAGCATTATCTACAACTTGTAGTATGCGTTTGAAGAAATGTACAATATTTCGAGAATTATAGATGTTTAAGTGCTTTTATAGCCTCTTAAAGATCATTCTATAATTTTCGAAATATTTTACATTTCCTCAAACGCATACTACAAGTTGTAGATAATGCCGTGTTTTAACAAATCGTATTGTTATATTTCGAAAACGATCCACTCAGTCCGAGTTTTTAGACATTTTCTATTGTGGTCACGTGACATACCAAATATGGGCGTGGTTCGAAACATTTAAAGCAAACGTGAATCGAACAAACATGGTAAACTTTGATGCCCACTTGACTTCAGGAGCCAAAAAAAAGGAGGTTTTGAGATTTCCTTAGCAACAGATTTGTAGTTAAGGTTCTCCCCCCTTAAGTAGACTTAACTTGATGATAGGAAATCCGGTGCAATAAGTAGTTTTGTTAAATAGCCGACGATGATATGTGTCAAGGACCGGAAATCTACCTTTAGTACGCTCTCATGCAACATTGCATGCAAAGTAGAGTATAACAGATAAGCGTCCAGTGTTTTGGGTTTAGTCGAGAATTGAGTCGAGAGTTCAGGTGAGAGTTAGTTGATCTTGTAAACCAGTCGAGGGAAGTTTACCAAACCAGTTGTGTTACCATTTGAGAAGAAGTCTGTGAGCCAATAAACCTGCTGTGGAGCTGCCCTTTTGTGCCCTAGAACTGTATTGTAACTTGACACCGGCTAAATTAATCTGCCACCTGCTGTTCTATGCCAGGGCTTACTTGAGAAAAGATAACTCCTGCAAGAACTGATCAAAAGGAATCATTTACAGTTTTCAAAAGAAGACAAATAGCTTACTGTAATAAGCATAGAGATTTCGGAAAAGTTATAAACACATGAATGATGACCAGTTAAATCTAATACAGAAAATCCAGCATACGTTTCAATGCATAACTTCGACAAAATGTAATGGATGAAAAAGTTCTTTGTTCATACTACAGAAATTACTCAGAACAGCAAATTCTGAAAATTTCAGTTCAATTGCCAAATAAATTATTAAATCCTTCTCAAAAATATCCTTTCTCAGAGGCAAAAATAACTGGTTTTGAGAAAACGAGCTTTAAACTTATGGCAACAGGAATTGTCAAAATAAAACTTCATTATCTTACCATTCGAAAACTAAACTTTGTGGTTTTTTTTTTGCAGAATTTTCCCACCTTAATTTTCCTTAAGTCCCACCTTAAGGACCTTAAGAGGTGTGCAGCCCACTTTTTAAAACTTTTGTCAGAAGACCGAAATCTGCTATTTTTCCATCTAGCGCGCCGCCTCCCGGCTACACAGACATCCAAAAAAATGAAGAATATAAAAAGCAGAAACCGACGTAACGTAGAAAGATTTTTTTGAAGGTACTATATTTCGGCTGGCAAACCAGCCTTTTTCAGTTACAATGAGTATTTCACATTGGGACGTGTTTTTATGTGGCATATTTTCGTATTATTACCGGAAATACGCAAAACTAATTGGCAGTGTAAACTAAAGATATGCATATGGTAAATAAAATAATGAACTGACAGAATAAAAGGAAATAAGTTTCCTCGCGGATGTTCAGCAGGCCCGTGGGATGACCCGACCAAATAATCGATACCCTATTTAGAGCTGTTCCTGAAATCAGTATCCTGTTTTTCACCTGATTGATTCTCTAGTCCAGACCATGATTAATGGTAAAGACATTCTGTGAAGGACTGTTGTTTTCACTGTTGATGGTCTTATCGACCCGGGGGGAGGGGGGGGTTACTCCCTTATTAAGGCTTAATGGGGACGTGCGGCCAGCCAGGGTATGTTTTTCGGGATTTTTGTCTTAAACAGGGTATCGAATTTATCATTTTTTTGTCTCGATCAGGGTATCGATTTATATATTTTTGTCTTAAATGGGAGATCTTTTCTTGGACGATAAACAGCAAAATTTTTACAAGCTCTTGTAACTTAATATTGACTTCCGTTGACTTTGGCATTGATATCAGGCACATTAAATTTCCATTGATTACACAACAAGAAAACCACACAATTTGTAACCGCATCTTTTGATCTATGTCTTTCGGAATTCTGTCTTAAACAGGGTAGGAAAATCAGTGATATTTGTCTAAACAGGGTCAGGGTATGAGGGGCCGGGCCGTACCTCCCCACACAGGGATATATCAAGTACCCTCACCCCCGGGCTTATCGATGACAATGAAAAAGTAACTTCTGCTAAAAGACATACCCAATCGAGACTAGAGTGCAAAAAGCATAACTTATCTGAGACCAAAGTTACCACAATCGGTATTACTAGTATAAACGATCAGAAAACCATGCCCTTCATTAATAAGGCCGCAGGCACGCAAAAAGTATAGAGTAACACCCCCCCCCCTCCCCCCCCCCTTCCCACCCAAACTCATTGGGCTGTATAGACGATTCAAAGTGAAGGAAGATCTCCTTAAGAATACAGCCACCGATCCAATTCAGCTAATGGGGCTACGGGGGGTTATCTGTTTCATTCAGGGGTTTCATTGTATCGCGGTTAAGGGACGGACCATTAGAAAAGTGATGGGGGGGGGGAGGGGAATTTTCAGCTTGCACGAATTTTTTTTTCGCTCACGGCTTGTGCAGGAATTTTTTTTTCAGGTGAAACCCTCTGCGCGAATTTTTTTTCAGACAAATATTGCTTTTTGAAAAGGTCATAGACAGGCCAACACAAACTCTCCTATGTGGTTTTACGGTAGCGGCACGTAAGCCTCTAAAGTTTAAAAAAACGGACGTGCTTTTTAGCCAGGCTGCGCGCGAGGCTGGAAAACTATGCGGAAAAAATGCTGCATGCCTAACTTCCAGGCCCATGATCCCCTGCGGTCGACACGCTGTAATGGCGGATATGTTAGTGACGTTAGTAAGTGCTGTACACAGACCGACTCGTTTACCTTTCCTGTCGTAATCTGAAGTAAATATATAGACTCTGAGGTGCTTAAGTGCTCTGTACCATCAAATGGAAACATATCAAGGCTGTACGCCGGGCTTTCCGCCTCTTCCTCAGGGTTGGGAGATGAAAGTAGACCCGGGTTCTGGTAGACCGTTCTTCATCGACCACAAAACAAGAACAACTTCTTGGGAAGATCCAAGGACGCAGAAGCTTTATTCGGTAAGAAGACTTTTTCCTTTATGTGTTAGAAATGCGTTCGAAGAGTGAAGACACTTGAAAACCTTTGTATTTTATTTTAAACAGATCAACACTGATATCAACACTGCTAAATGTAACGACTTGTATTATACTTGATCGATTTTTAATAAGCTAATACCAAAGTTGAACTTTATCCGTAAGAGCGTTACTAATGCCGATGATATTCAAGTCTGATTATAAAGAAGGGAGTATAAAACATCTGGTTTAACTTAAGGCATTTTAGAAGGTCAAAAACAGACGAGAATCATACGTATTAATATTCAGTTTATTTTTATACATGGCGTGTTTTAAACTTTATGCCGCATTTTAATTAAGTTTGATTAATCTGCATAACAGACAGACATGTACATGTAAAACTTCATATATTTAAGTTAAAGTAGTTTATAACTCATAGTACTCTGGAAAAAGTAAGTGACTGTACTCTGCTTCAATTTGCACTTTTTTTCCTGGCTTTTAGAATACGAGTACAGTAACATTGAAATGACAAGTCAGTTTTTTTTAATTTGTTGTTATCTAAGCTGGAAAGTTGCGCTATAAAAGTGTTCAAGTTTAACCACAGATCACCCAAGTGTAATGTAAGAGTTTGTATGGAGAACTCAGGGCTCGAGACTAACTTTTCAGCTTGCTAGCCCAGTGGCTAGTGACAGGTTTGATTCACTAGCCAAAACAAATTTTTCACTAGCCAAATACTCGAATATCCATCATCGCTTGAAGTCAAGTAAAGGACGTATACAAAACATGGACCGGGGTCCATGGACCACCCCATGGGCCTGGTCCATGGACCACCCCGTGGACCCGGTCCATGGACCACCCCATGGACCACCCCTAATTTTCAACAGGAAATCTCCCCTGTTAATATGAAAATTTATCGGAGGTCAGGGTATGAACAAAAACACAGACTCGTATTTATTGCTTACGTCCTTGAGGGTTTCTCTCGTAATAGCGGATCGCACCCCATAAATGGGCAGACCACAAACTCCAACCTCGTTCCTAGGACAAAAGGTCCTGGGAACGAGGTTGCACAAACTCATTTTGAGATACAGAAGATCTAGTGCATTTCTACTTCCAATATTTTCATTCCAGCTTGTAAATTTAATCGGAGGGCAAGAATGTATTCAGTTTTCGTATTGAACGAAGGGTGACCTTGGAGGGGGTAGGTTGCCGGATAACATAACTCGTTCCAGCCCCTTCGCGCTCCCTCATCCAAGATGGCAGTAAGTGATGGCAGTTGCCTTGAAACGATCCAAAGATCAGGTGAGTATTTATTGCTCGTACCCACAAAGTACGCCTGTATTGGAAGCTATGTACAGTCACAAGACTTTGTTGTACTACCCTGCGTAAAACCGCTAACCCGCTGTTACGAGACAAACACTCAAGGACGTAAGCAATAAATACGAGTCTGTGTTTTTGTGCCTCCGGTAAATTTTCATATTAAGAGGGGCGATTTCCTGTTGAAAATTAGGGGTGGTCCATGGGGTGGTCCATGGACTGGGTCCATGGACCGGGTCCTCGGGGTGGTCCATGGACCAGGTCCATGGGGTGGTCCATGGACCCCGGTCCATGTTTTGTATACGTCCGTCAAGTAAATGCTAGCCTGTGTAGCTTGCAGTGTGCTTTGAATGAACTACTAACAAGTGCAAAGTTTTTATACCCTTGATTCGCGCAGAACCGGCATCAAAACTTCGGAACTGGTGGCGGCAAAAAACATTCTTTTCTTTCAAAATACGATTCACGATTTTCTGAACAAAACAATTCATTCCACCTGTACGTTTTAAACATAGGCATTGACGTTATAATTATACACGTCGCACAACAATGAAAACCGAAGTTCTCACTTCCATGAGAAATTCTCACAGAACTCACTGAACTCACTGTCGAAGAACATTCCTTTCTTTCAAAATGCCGATGCATGATTTCTCATGAACTCAATAATTTGGGCCATCTTAACTTAATTTAAAAGTTGCCAACATAGGCATCATTCAAATTTTCGAACAAAGCGTACTTGACCTCCAGATGGTGCGTCCATTTTGCGAAAAATTTGAAATAACTGTTAATTGGTTCCCTCTGGGCCTCTAAATGTAGAGCTCACAAATTTTCACTAGCCAAAATGGCTAGTGAAGGGCAAAAACCACTAGCCTAAATGGAATTTTTACTAGTCTGTGGCTAGTTGGCTACCGTTAGTCTCGAGCCCTGAGAACTGCAGAAGTTTCATTAAGTTTTTGTGCAGGAGGTCAGTGGGGTTTTTCAGCCAGGCATTTTTAGTTTTTCTTATGAAAGAAAGTAAGAAGATATAACGAATTGCTGGCTAAGTCTCGTTCACAGCCGGTCAATTTGCCTGCTGCCCGGCCCTTAATGAACCCCCTGGAACTGTAGTTTAAATGTAAATAGTATGAATCAAATTAGGAGATGGCATTTATATCATTCAGCGTATAGGTAATTTACTAAAATAAAGACTCTTGAACATTCAATGTAGTCATTTTTTCTCATTCCTGGAGAGTTTAAATGAGATTTGAGCAAATTTTGATATTATTTGCCCCAAGGTGTTGTAGTAAGAGACAAGGTAGCAAACTTCTCTCAGGTTGACAACAAAACACTCTTATGAAATGAGCCAAATTTGCACCAAATATTTCTCACTGTACTCACAATTTAAGGCCTTTAGTTTTTCTTTCTGCAGTTCAATGAAGTACACATTCAGTTTTCAGTGTGTTAGCTGGGTAAAAAATTGAAATATAGCGGTCAATATAGCCGAAATTCATGTGCAGACCCCCCAAACAACTTATTACATTATGCTTGAGTGACCCGTGGTTTAACCAACAATGCCAAAAGGCATCTGGGCCAGTAGTAGATTGCCACGTGTCATTAAAGGTCTTGTTGTTTGGGCTCAAATGAACAGGCAATCATTGCTTTCTCTGTCAATCATGCTTACATGCCGTGAACTTCAACGAAGTTATGTCATGCTACCAATTTAGCCGTAACACAATTTGTGGGATAACCTTTCTTGACAAAGTTGTATGTGATGTGTATTTTAAGGGAAAAAAATTGTGTAAGCTGAGCCATTTGAGGTACTGTGCTTTTGACATGCCAAGCTCAATATTTCAAGCATGTAAAACTATATTATTTTATGTCATTGATAGGTTTTTCAAGGAAACACACAAAACCACACTGCTGGCGTGGCACTAGTACCACCCTGGAATGAAAGTAAACTGGCTGTCGTCAACTCACCAGGACCCTCACAGCTTCACGGTAGTTTTGAATTAGATGACACTTCAAATCCAAAAATCTTCAGTCCTAGGCACCAAGGCCCACACCATGTTCCCTTGTTTCAAGTGATGACCACTCCCCAGTTTTCATCAAATCCAAGGTGGCCAGCCAGCAGTGTGGGTGTTAGGCAGACAGAACCGTCTCTTGAAACTCGAAACACATCCATGCCATCACAACAGTCAGTGAAAAATTCTCTGAAATCTGAACAGGGGAGAAAATGGCATAGTCCTGAAGTGTCCACATTTAAATCTGTAGCCACTGGAAACAAGCAGTTCCCCCTTAAAGAAGCAACTATAATATTACCAAGTCATAGGTCACCACAGGCCATACCTATGAACCCAGGTCTGACCAATGTGAATCAATGTGGGCAGCAGGGTAGTTTGATTGCACCATTGAGCTCTCTTAGCTTAAAGGTAAATCTAGTAAGTCCTTATAAATTGAAACACGTAAAGTGGTATTTAGCATCTGATATCATAAGAAATAAGAAATGTGGTAGATAAGTAAGGTAAGAATTTAACAAAAAAGCATGTCATCTTTTTACTTTAAACAACTCTTTCACCCTTTCTATTCCTGTTTAACCTGCTATGCAGGCTAAGAATCGTTGAATGATAGAATGATTATTTGTGTTTTTCTGTTTGATAGACACCTGGTGGACATGTGGAAAATCAAAGTCCAGGCCAAGCATTCCAGATACCATCAGCAAATCCCAGTCTACAATATCAGACTCCAGTACCAATTCCTGGTCAATCTTTTCCAATGCCTCCACCTAATCAGGGACAAGCATACCCAATGCCAAATCCTGGTGCAACTTATCCAATGCCTAGTGGCCAGTTGAACCAAGTGCCACCTGGTCAGCCAAACCAAATGAATGCTGGGAGACAGCTTAATTCAGCTCTGAGCCCTGGCCAACCTTATGAGGCGCAACCCATGATTCCCAGTCAATCATTGCAGACCTCAGGGTCGTCATCTAGTCAACCATATCAGACTGCAATGCCAACCCCTAACCAAGCCTACCAAATGCTGCCACAAAACACAAGCCAGGCTTATCAAGTTCCACCAACAAATCCAGCCTTAGTTGGATCTCACCAAGGTATGATGTCAAAGCCTGCCAGTGGTCTTTATCAATCACCAGCATCAGGTCAACCTTATCAAGTACCAGTTTCACATCCAGGCCAGCCATATCAAAGCCTAACATCAAACCCTGAGCAGGGTTATCAACTACCATCTTCAAATCCTGGCCAATTACGCCCAGACACCAAATCACTTCCTGGCCAGCCTATGCCTGTGCCATCGCAGCATGCAAGTCAGGGATACCCAACTCCAGCCTCAGCTGCTGGTCAACCCTATCAGGTGCCTGCTCAGATGCCAACACATCAGCCATATCAAGTGCCACCTCAGAGTCCTAACCTGGGTCCAATGCAGCCTACTACTGGTCAGTCATATTACCAACCACCAGGCCAAGCAGGTTATCAGTCATATCAGAACCCAGGACAGCCTCCTGATATTCAAAACAAAATGCCGATGCCAGCTTCAGTGGGTACGAGTGCTCCACAACAGCAGCATGGAATGCCACCTTCTCCTGTGCCGCAGCCACTCGGGGTATCACCCCATAATCAATATCCATACCAGCCTAACTATTACACTCCACCTCAAGCACAGCATATGCCAGGCAGCAGGGCAGTGAAACCAGAAAACCAAGGGAATGTACCATATCCTGTTGCTGGACAACCTTTACAGACATTTTCAGCTAACATGGCCCCAGGGCATAATCAACAAACAACAGAGAGAAGAGCTCCTTCTTATACTCCACCCACTCCAGCACAAGCAACCCACTGGACACCCCCATTTGCCAGCCCAGTGCCATCATCAGTTTCTGGTCACATGACTAATGCATACCAGGCTACTCAACCAGTGCCATATGGATCTGAACAATCAGTGAGTCAGCAGCTGCATCCCCAGAACCCACCCTCTGGTCACCATGCTGGTTTATACCCAAGTAATACAGTA
The DNA here is from genome assembly GCA_019787425.1 of Platygyra sinensis. NCBI lineage: Eukaryota > Metazoa > Cnidaria > Anthozoa > Scleractinia > Merulinidae > Platygyra > Platygyra sinensis. Next base: position 2,538 of record JAHPZR010039063.1, on the reverse strand, counting down.
TACACAATTCCAGGACAGCAGCCAACGATGCCGAACAGACAACCTTATGTTCAACCCCCCTCACAAGCTTATGGACAGAATTACAACCAACCAGGTCTAACTGATCCTAGAAGTCAATATGTAGCTCGAAGATCACCTTCCTCAGATGCGAAAATTAATTCTATTGATGTGCTGCTTTGTCGTGCTGAGGAATTGGAACCAAGAGTGTTGGCATTTTCTGGAAGAAGAGGTCAGTTGAATTTCAGTTTGCAGTTATTTTATGTTTATATATCATTATATATTTTCATGTTTATTTGCAGCCATTGTGTATGCTAGATTTGATGTTTTTGAAGTTTTCTGTGATGAGCATTTTTTGCATTTTGTGCCCTAAGAATAATAATTTTTTACTGTACCAGTTGTCATTTTTTGGTACAGTTGCTTTTTTTTTCCTGGTCTTTTTTTCTTTCAGATTAATTACTTTTTTTACAACATGGTCATTCTCAGGACAAAATTGAGGCATATTGAATTTATTTTTTTTATAAATAAATGTTAGTTACATGAGAGTGAAGCTTGAAACTCCAAAGATTCATCAAGTTCATTGATTCTTCTCACAGCAGGGCTTAATCAGGTTTTCAAAAGTCAAATTTGCACTTTCACAGCTCCACAGGCTATCAAATTATTATTGAAGATTATGTATTTCCAAATTTATAACTTTTCTTCAATCAAATATAGAGATAGTGATTTGGCTGTGTGACCGTGCATTGCGGTTCCAGTCAAATTTCACAGAGGGTTGTGATTTCAAATCCCACCTGCAACTCAGATTTTTTCTGAGTTGATGTTATTTCTACAGTTAATATTTCTTATACAGTGTTCCAGTTGTTTTTTTTGGCAAAGGGTCACTTAATTTTCAGGGGGGTCGCACAAAGTAGGTCTACCTAGCTAACCGCAGCTGCAGCACTACGTAAAACTAAAAGCTAAGGGGATGGGTTGGGGGTGGGGGCTGTTGGGCAAACAGATCAGGATTGACTTTGCTTTCTGGTACAGAAAATTCGTAGCAAAACTGAAGAAAATGATTTTACTTTTCATTAGTGTCCGATCAGGTAGCGGTTGCTGTCTCTTATCTGGAACACTGCTTCTATTACTCAAATTATTAAATAATTGATTGATTTATTGTTTTCCATAGGTGAGAGAGAGTTTATATTTCTAGATGAGCAACTGACCAAATTAATTCTGGATCTTGATAAAGTACAGACTGATGGGTTAGAAGACGTACGAGTGGCACGAAAGTCTGCTGTCCAAAGAATACAGTTCTTAATCAATACTTTAGAGTCTAAAGGCTGATTCTGAATCTGATATCTTGTTTCCGAAATTAAATCTCTTGGAACAAAATCTTAGAATGTATGTATAAGCTAAATGCTGATATCTTCTGTGCAAAAATTAAACCTCTTAGAGCAAAATTTTGGCTATGAGTATGTTGTAGGTCAAAATAAAATTCATCTTAAAATAATTGTAACCTAGTTAGTCAATATTCCCTGTGTCTCCTAACATTAATTATTTATGATCCATAATTAATTAGGGTTAAGAGACAAAGGAATTTCATTTTAACCCAAATTTCATTTTGACCTACAAGTGTAGCTAAGTATACTAAGTAGTACTTTATGACATGAATTTTCAGGTTTTAAGTGCCATGTTTGTAAAACTTATATAAAAACCAAAGGTATGTTAGTAGTTTAAAGGTTCACTCAGTGATATAATATTATTTTGGCCTCAATATAGTTCAGTTAATTTGTGCTTTACAGTACATACACCAGGCCAAAAAGGGTCAACAGCAGTAATTCTGAGGGGATTCTCTCTCAGGAAGTGTTTTCTAAGAGATTCCATTAAATGGGAATCTTTTGAGGGCCAAAGGTAAAAATAATAATATCAATAATTATACTTTAGAAAACAGAATTGCAAGAATTTTCTATTTACAAATTGATGTACCGGTACATTTAGTAGGATATGTTATTTTTCTATTAGTGTTACTAGCTGGACAAACATCAAGAATTATCAAGTTTAGGTCAGCATAAAACTTCTCTTTTCTGTTTGTGACAGTTGATTTTATAATATTTTCTGTGATACCGCAAGTTTTTGTAAAGGCTGTTTAGGAGATTTTTTACGGGTCCTTTTGTTTTTGTTATCACTTCAGTTTATTTATGTAAAATCAAGCTAGAATATTTGTCCCAAGTTTCTTTCTAGTATAACCTCAAGATATTATATCCTTCATCTTTTAACTAAGTTAAACACTTTCTGCTGAGTCAAATAAAGAGATAACTCAGTTGTGATTCAAAGTTACAACAGATAATGTATCAATGGTATCTTATAGTGCCTTACCAAGTTGTTTTAAATAATTGCCAATAAAAAAAATGCATCCTTGAAAAGCATTGAAATTGGCACTGCAAGCAGGCATAGCAATAGCCTCCCATGCAGACATTCAAGGGAGGAACTGTGACAAGCCTAAGAACGTCTGCATGGGAGTCTAGCATAGCAAGTTCTGTACATTTTATGGTGCCATTTCTG